>BQNB010055706.1:0-38990 GCA_026074375.1 Tanacetum coccineum
TATAGTATAGAAGAAGTATTAGTTGATGTGGTTGGATGATTCTTCTACAAAATTCCGCTTTACACTTTAAATGTCATTGTTAGAAGATCGTTCAAGCTACATCAAAGTTTCAAAATCTGCTCAAGATACGGATGTTGGCTTGGGGGAAAGCTGATTCAGAAACTTCTCCAAAAAGGAGTCTATAAAGAAAGCTTTTCAAGACATGCTGCATGATTTGGGGGAAGTTAATCCAACTCATGCATACTACAACGGTTCCAGAACAAGTAAAGACACAGAAGATCCAAACTGGAGTACAAGTATCAAGACAAGAAGGCACACATGTCATCTTCAGCATTGGAAGCACTTTGGAAGACTTTATTTTGTTTGTATTTGTACTTGTTAGGAACATTGTAAGTAATTCTGTATGTCCACATATTAGGAGAAAATTGTTAACCTCAAAATATGTCGACTTATACGGAATTACATTAGTTTATTATAGCCTTGTCGAATAAGGACTAGAAACGTCAAGTTAGTATAGTTAGATGACACAAGGGCTATAAATACCCCCTCCATACTTCCATGGAGGGGTGAGGATAATCATTTGTACATCTCATAGTGTGTGTTTTCTTTTCATTCTCTCTAGAAAACACACATTCTTCCCTTTCTCTCTCTATATCTAATAATATGGCTTTCTATTTCTTTTATCCTCCCCAACCTCCGGATCGTTGTTTTATGGCTGAATCTTTATGGGTAACACTTTCTCTTCTTTTCTACTTGTCTCGATTCTAATCTATTCTCTATTTCATGCGTCGTGACAACTTAACTACTTCATCTGAAGTACCTTAAGTATTTTAATTAGCGAAATGCAAATTAAAATGTCACTCCTTTTTCAAAATTCGTCAAAAATCAAGCCTAAATCACCCTTCATGTTGGCGGCCCCAAATTTATTATGGCAGCCCCTAAATATATCTGGGACCGCCAGCAACGGGCTTGTAATACCGTTCATTCTTTTCTAAATCCGTAACCAAGCACTCCCTCTCTTCTGCTACGAGCTGGCATCTACTCTACACGTAAACCTCATTAACTATTATTCACTCTTGTTGATGATTACTAGTTCTAGTACATCTTCAAACCAACAAGGTGACATGAAAAACGAGTCTTGAGTCATTCATCGAGTTATCTTCACAAGAAGATTCACCATGTAATCCTTCACCACCAAAATAATCACAACTTAATAGTGTCTTATCACTAATACAACCCGTGAAGGATGTACTACCTTTCATAAAGCACAAACCTATGCCCAATAACTCTATAGATCAATGGGTCATCCTTATATCCAACACTCATAAGCGTCGTTTCTTATGTTGTCAAAAGTCAAGTGAATTTCATAATGAAATGCGTCTCATTCTCAAACTCAATCCTTACAATCACTATACTCGCAATCTATCACTATACAAAAAATCTTTCTAATAAGTCTCCTCACCTCTAACGTTTCTTCTCACTTTTAAATGTTTTTTCTCTCTTCTAATAGTCTTGTTACTATTAAAATTCCTCATCTATCTCTTCACAACTTAATTATTTCATCTGAAATATTTAGGTAATTTTGCAAAATACAAATGTCACTCCTTCGCAAAAACTTTTCACTTTCTCGAAAGTGAAGAACATAAAGAAGATAATCTTCAAGTGTTATTGAGTCACCACATTGTTGAGTCTCTCATTATCCTTCCACCATGAAAGAACTACCACCTCATTTCACATACCCATCTTTGTTCCTCAACATTGTCAACCAACAAAACACCAAACAGACCTTTGAATTCCCAATCATCCACCTTTTTCCCGATAGGATCACATGCACATAAATTATTAGTGCAAATGAGATATCAATCATTTATGAGAACCTCTTGTCAACACCTTCCTTCTTTATTCTCGTTCATCCTTCCCTACTTTTTAGCTATATGGAATCATTTTCATTCACATCCAAGAGCATATCATCTATGTTCTCTTTTAAAGTCTATGTTTTGGCATATCTCGTCAAGATATTAAGTGTCATTCGTCTATCATTAAAAGTTCATTCTCATATATATGTGTGTTAATCAATAAACGAATCCCATTCTCGTTTATTAATAGTCGGTCAAATCTTAGTCTCTGATCTACGTCTCGATTCTTTCTATTTCATCATTTAGGTTGTTCATTGCATGTGTCTAGTTTCTAATTCTATTTCAAAGTGTCATACTTTAAAATACTAAAACCTAAAAGTATATGTGTAGTCCCCCGCTAATATTTTTCTATATGTATATGTGTACTTGTCTACTAACTTTGCTTTGTAGCACATCCATATGTTGATTCCTCGATGCCCCAAATAAGGGGGAACATACATCGAGGGGGAGCACTTGAAAGGGTCCTAATCATTTAAATTACATTTATCAAACGTCTTAAGAATTGATGTTAATTTATTTGATCCATGGATCCGTTAGAGTCAATATACAAGGAATGTAATTATCATGGGGATGCAATGAGCAAGGGGCAGATCGGAGATATGTGGGTAAATAGCATGGAATTGATTATACCATGATGATAAAAGACTTCACTGGGATGATGTAAGCTCACCTTTATGGGAAGACAGGATCGAGGATTGTCAAATACGATAAAGGGTTCATCCATACACTAAATACTTCACCTCCTCTACTTCAAAATCGCCTTTTTTATACTTTCAAGTTATATATATGAAGTGCCTACATTCCTATCATGTCATCTTCTCATCTCTCATGACCTCTTCAAAATTATCCAAGAAACACAAAACCACCTCAACCTTATTTCTCATGTTTTCCTCTCACTCCTCCAACCTATATACTTGGAGCACCTACCTTTTCCTCATTCCTTCAACCTATACACTCAAAGTACCTACTTTTTTCTCATGCCTACTTTTTATCTCCCATGACCTTTTCTAAACTATCCAAGAAACTCAAAATCACCTTCACCTTTATTTCTCATGTCTTCTCCTCATACCTCAAACCTATATACTCAAAGCACCAACCTTCTTTTCATTCCTCCAATCTTTAACCCAGAGCACTTACATTCTTCTCATGTCTTATGACCTCCTCTCAACTATCTAAGAAACATAAAAACCACCTTCAACCTTTATTTCTCATGTCTTTTTCCTCATACCTTCAACCAATATCCGAGAGACGCCTTTTTATTTCAACAAAAGGGGGAAAACGAATGTAAACTAGTAACTTTTAAACTTTACTATGTGTTATAATTTACATATTTTGTCATCATAAAAAAGAGAGAGATTGTTAGTGCAAATATTACGATATTTAATCTATATGATCTCTTTATATTTTGGTGATGACAAACATGTAACTTGTATATGTAACGTAAAGTGCGCAAGTTACTCGTAATCACAAATCATCAATGCATACATGCATCAACATCTCTCGACGTCTCAAGTCTGCATCAACACGGACATTTGCTCACACCCGAAGCAAATCACGTAAGGTATGTACAAACAAATATTAAAATTGTAAGATGATCAAAGAAATAAATTTTTGTCTTCATTCACTCTCAATATTTTCTGTGCGTTTTATCTCTAATCTCATTCCATCTGAGTATTGTGAGAAACCCTAGTTCTTGTATATGTTTTGTACTTTAATTATTGTATTGTAAACAAACGTTGGCTAAGTATATTAGCCTAATTAGTAGTAAACTGAACATTGGTTCATAGATAGATTGGTTGTGTTGTTTTAGAGCTTTTGTTATAGTTTTCTACAATTTACTTGCTTATTTCACTAGCAAATAATGTGTATACCAGTTTTTATAATCAATTCTATACACTCTCAAAAATGTTCATCTGTGACGTAGAAAATACCGTGCTTTATTTTGCCATTTTTTATTTGTTAAAACTGATTTATCATATAGGATTAAAACAGATGCAATTTTGAATAGCTGTTATGAACATCTTCTCTGAATTAGCTACCAAATTGTTGCTCAAAAGTCCCCGCTAAAATTCAATGAAATTTTTTTTTGTAACATAAAACTCAATTCACTCCAATTTTATTTATGATTTTAGGGCTTTTATTTTTAATTTTTACCACTTTTTAACTTTTACTGTATTATTTGAGTGTGGATAGTAATTGCCTCCAGTTCGGGTTATCCGTCCTATAGGTAATCGTGATTCAAAAAAAAATAACACATGTATTAAAAAAATATAATTATCATTGTTTTTTTTCTTACTTTTTGCAAAATTACATATTTCCTCTTAACAAATTAATCAATTTTTTCTTTAAAATTTGTAATATTAACTTTAATTAAGAGTAATAAAGTAAAACTTGATCAAACTTTTATATATATTTTTAGTATCGTACAATTAAATTGTGACACACAAAAAAAGAAAGTATGCTATTATTTGGGACGGATGAAATATTACACTAATATATACTTTTATTTATATAAATCTTGTTTACTCTACAATCAAAGGCGAAGCCAGAAATAGTCGAAGGGGCACACTTTAATAATTTTTGAAAACTAAACGATGAATCGCCCGTTGGGGGCACATTATAATAACCAAATACATAAAAAAAATTGTGCTACAATTCCTTTTTTTTTTGTGAGGGGACACATACCCACTCTGCACCCTCCTATCTCCGCCTCGCCTACAATACACTTACACGTATAAATATAAATATATAAATAAATTGTATGGTTATTTGCACTAGATAACAATCTTGATTTTGTTGTTGCATGTGTGCTTAATGGATATAGTGGTGGTTGACGCGTTATGGTTGTGCCAAGTAGATTAATTACATGTGATGTGGTATACTACAAAGGGTTTTTAAAAAGTATTGTAATCATGATTTTTGTTTTAAACTAGGGCTGAGCAAAGTGAACCGAAAACCGACCCGACCCGACAAACCGACCCGAACCGAACCGAACCGAACCGAGTGTATTCGGTTCGGTTTTCGGTTTAGTCGGTTTCGGTTCGGTTCGGCTCAAACCCGACATTTAGTCGGTTCGAACTACTAAACCGAACCGACCCGAACCGACCCGAGCGTATTCGGTTCGGTTTCGGTTTATATACGGTTTTGTCGGTTCGGTTCTCGGTTTGCAAAATTCCTTAATTCGGTTTCGGTTTCGGGTCGGGTCGGGTCGGTTCCGACCCGATGCTCACCCCTATTTTAAACAACGTGTATTTCATTATTGAACCATCATTATTAGAACAAAATATATATTAAATTTATCTCGACGAATGAAGGAAGTTGTATAATTGCATTAGAAAGAATCTTCGAAAGAAATACATAGTTTTACTTTTTTTGAATTTTTAAAAGTAAATAACAAAGTCTTGATTAGCTAGTAAAGTGTCACAAATCGTCTCAACAATTATACAATAAATTAACACACACTTAACACTATCTTTAACCTAAACATAAGTAAATTCTTACCGTTGACGACTTTTTTTTTACGTCTTGATTGCTTGAACTCTTCAATAATTTAATTTAGCAGTTTTAGATTTTCACATTTTTTTACTCGTTTTACTTTTCAAATTAGTTGTCCTTTTAAGAACAACATTCTTTAAACCAAGGCTGTCAAGATCGCAATTTCACATGGATCGTTTTTGTTTTTGCAAGATCGAGATCGTAAGATCGGATCGAGATCGTAAGATCCTACCAATTTATCATGTTCTATAAGCAACGGATAAACTCGTAAGTATGTAAGTCAGTAAGTTAGTAACTTGGTAATTTGGTAAACTCGCATCGACACGCGATCTTACGATCTTACGTGCGAGTTTACGATCCTACCTCTGATGCGATCCTACACCGATCATACACGATTATATCAGGTGGGCACGTAAGATCGTACGATCTTACGTGTAAACTCGCGAGTTTAACAGTCTTGCTTTAAACTACCATCAATTATTTGTGGAAAAAGTCAAGAAAAAAATACTCTCTTTTAGATATGGTTGTTGTTTTTGTTATACTCTTTATATTTTATATATAATTAATGCTAATAGTTTTTTATAGAGTTAAGTACATTTTTTGTCCTTGTGGTTTGGTGCGTTTTCACTTTTGGTTCAAAATTCAAAAAATGTTTGGTTTTGGTCCAAAAACATAGTTTCGGTCCACTTTTAGTCCAATCCCGTGAATTTGCACTAAAATTTTTGGACTAAAAGTGAAACGAAACTATGTCTTTTGGACCAAAAGTGTAACGAAACTATGTCTTTTGGACCAAAAGTGGAACGAAACTATGTGTTTTGGACCAAAACGAAACTATGTCTTTTGGACCAAAAGTGTAACGAAACTATGTCTTTTGGACCAAAAGTGGAACGAAACTATGTGTTTTGGACCAAAACCAAACATTTTTTTATTTTTGGACCAAAAGTGAGAAAATGCACCAAACCACAAGGACCAAAAATGTACTTAACTCTAAAATTAATATAACAAAATCCACTTTTCGGGTGAGTAATATTGAAGGAGTCATAGAATATCGTGATGTTTAAGTTACGCGTTTAAACGTATCTTTGTCCAACTCAAACCGATTTAATAGTAAGCATCCACAAAGTAATAAAAACAAATGAACCTCTGAATTTGTGTGTCTAGCTTCATGTTATGCACTAACGACTAAACACCAATAAACAAAAAGTAAGTAAGGTAACTCAACTACGTTAATAGCATAGAAAAACATGTTGCGTATGTGGCTCAAATCAGATGAAACGTAGTTAGTTCCCTTTTTGTAAGGAATTAGATATGATTTCGACTACGCGTTTAGTAAATCTTTATGTCAAGAAATTAATTAGAAAGCCCGTAAGCAGGGGCGGATTTACTTATAAACTTTGGGGGGCGGTACCCCTCCATGATTCGCCAAATAAAATCTTATTTTAGTGTAAATTTATTTTAACTTTTTTATTAAAACGCACTCAATCATAAAATCAAATTGCCCCTCATCTTGAAGCCAAACAATGTAAAAACCTTATATATCTATCTTTATTTTTGTGTGCATAACGACTTTTGTCTAAAAAAAATTGCCCCCCGTCTTCAACTTTTCTGAATCCGCCATTGTCCGTAAGGATAATACTCATTCCATCACATAATAAGCGTTTATTTTGATAATGCATAAAGTTATTGTGATTTAAAAAAAACAAAGTTATAATAATAATGCATTTTTTAAGACAATGTAAAATCATACAAACCCTATAATATGAGATCGGACTTTTAGAAACCTTACTTATTTCTTTAGCTTTAAGCATGATGACCTTGTCACGAACAATAGAGAAATTATAGTGCTAAATTCCTCAAGGATTAAGAACAAACTATGCAACGCAAGAACACTTAAAGGCGTTATGTTGGTTTATTTATCGGGCTTATGAGTCCATGTAAACTTGAAAAAGCTCATAAACACCACTTTTTTGGCTTATAACCTTAAATGAGCCATTAGATTAACTTATAAGCTCATTAACTGAGGAAAAAATAGTTTTTTCCAATCTCATAAGTTGGCTAAGTAAGGTAAATCCAAACATCTTGTTTAAGAGTTAAAATTTTGTTGGTTTATATTACGTGAAATAAAATGAGTGTTTCAAGGTAACATTTGTGCAAATATGTCATGAGATTATATTATTATAAGTAGGGGTGAGCACGTTCAAGTAATCCAGATGTACATGAGACTAACATTGGAGGTAGTTGATCTAGCTTTCATACTATCCTTTCTTATGAAAGTATGAAAGCTAGATCAACTACCTCCAAGGAGCTTTAATAACAGCCATGGCGACAATCGGTGACCGTTCAAGTAATCAGATGTACATGAACTAAAAATAAAAGTCAATTGTCCATCAATAAGGGGGAGCAAAATGCCTAATTGAAAAACATCAAGATTAAAAACAGCAGAAAAATCAAAGTGTGCCATTATTTTAAACCAAACCGTTTTGAACAAACTCTTCTAGTGTTATTAGAAGATCGTTTCACGAGCTAGATTTATAGTTGGTGCATAGGTTTTAGATTTCCACGGCTCTGCTCTTTTAGGCAAAAAAATCGAGTAGTATCGTTTTATAATTTTATTATAATCAGGTATTTATAACATGGCAAGAAAACACAGTAAAAGTTTTTTAAATTGAGTCAGGGAGACGTGTTTATGATTTGTCGTATGCGCTAAGTAGATGACCAGACAACCTCGAGCACACAAAGCTGCATTTAACAGATGAGGTAAATAAGCTTCACTAAGACATGGAGCATAAATTAGAAATACATCAATTAACCATTAATTTATTTGAATTAGATTTTTGTTAAGATAATGGAGTAGCGTACAACGAAATTCTAGGTTAAAGTTTTTTAGGAAACTAAAAGAAGATTTGAACCATTCGCCGCTCCGTCCCGAAAAGGACATTAACTCCTGTTGCTTAGTTTGATTGATGCCGGATACATGGGAGAGCAGATAATATCACATTGGAAAGAGTATGAAAGTTCATAACCATCACATCGTATTCGATCACATGTGTGGAGTTATTTAAAATGTATATAACGTTGAACTTGTCACCTCATTTATCCATGCAAAAACTAGTTAACTAAGGCGGTGCAAGTGGGTTGTGTTTGTTTTACATACATATGTTAGGTTGACAAAAAAAAACGATAGCAAAAAAGTAATGGAATGTTTTAATTGTTTCAGCCACTTAAGCAGTACTAGACCTGGACCACAAAAGTTTCCCAGCAGTTTGGTTCGACTAGATTAGGAATATGATGAAACATCACATTTTAACTCTTGATGATCTCTACAGAGGAATGGTAGTTTTGACTTTTACTAAGATTTTGTAGTCCAAATTATGAGAGATTTTGTCTTTTGTTGTAATTCTTACATATATATGGTATTAGGAAATTACATGGTATTTTTGTTTGGTTTTTAATCAATTAAATATGGTTCAAATTAAGTTGACTCGTCACAATATTATTTTCACTTATGTTTAAGGAATATCAAAATAATATTTTTTTCCATCTTAAACACTATGTATTTAAAACCTTTTATTAAAGCAAAACTTATGGGTCACCTAATTATGTGTGTGTAGGAAAGTTTTTGTTGGCTAATTTTCAAATGAATAATGAACGTAACACTACAAACCTAACACAATAATATAAAACTGAAAACTAGACCTGTAATTCTTGTTTTATCCTACTAAATCATCTATATCTATATATTTAATAAATGAAAATATTTTTGAATTCCAGTCTCCCCTTTTGTTATGTCATATATACGTCATATATACACCTCTCAGGCTCTCAGTAGAGTAGGGATCCAGTGAGAAGATTAAGTATAATGAGCAGAATAAGAAGGATTTCTAGCCACACATTTTAAATAAGAGGGTATTTTACGGGGAGATGCATCCAGTTTTGTAGGCGCATCTAAAATGTGTGGTTGTGGCTTTTTCATTTTTTATTTTAATTGTACATCATATTTGATCTTAACTCGCGCTCAGTATACCTCACCCCTCTTGCTGATGTCACTATTCTCCCTAACCAACAATATTTACGCCAATTTCTCTACCAAACATGGCTGACTTTGAAACCCCATCATTTTCTCTGACTTTCAATTTCAAAAATCAAAATTCCTAATAACATTACTACCTCTATTATTATTAGTTTACTTTTAATCGATTTTAAGAATAATGATCAAACAACCCTAATTCGAAAAAAGGGTTATTGGTTTTGGAACCAAGTTTGCATGCCTAATCTACACATGTAAGTATTGTAGAATTAAAAGATTTTTAACGGTTTATGTTTTGAGGTAGTGATGAGTATCGTTATAATAATTCTCAAATGATCGATAAATTTCAATTTCAAGTAATTATTTTTTCCCACTCTTAGTATTGATCTTCTTCTCCTACTATATGATGTTTGTTAATCAATTATTACTCTTAAAAATAAAAATCCCTAATAACATCACTACCTCTATTATAATTATTTTACTTTTAATCGATTTTTAAGAATTAAGGATCAAAAACCCTAATTCGAAAAAAGGGTTATTTGTTTTGGAACCAAGTTTGCATGCCTAATCTACACATAAGTATTGATGAATGAAGGGATTTTTAACAGTTTATGTTTTGAGTAGTGATGAGTATTGTTATAATAATTCTCAGATGATCGATAAATATACGTGCACTAGGCTTGATCAAGTCTTTCAACCATGTATGCTTGTATAATTATATAAATGATTGAATTCAGATATAATTACATGTTTATATTTATTGGTTATTTACATCTGATTATATAATTGTAAGTCTCTCCACAAATTGGGAACCCACTCCTCTGGTGGTATATTGAATCACGAGCTGAGGTATTTTATCCATGCTTAAACTTATCTTTAATGATTTTGTATTCATAATTCTTAATATGTTCAGTTTTGTGAAAATTCGACACCTTTTCCTCTTTCGTAGAAGTCATCACCAGATTCTTTTTTTAAACGGCATCATTTATTCAATCTCAGAATGATTGATGGGATAATATACAAATCTGGTGGGAGAGTGTTTCGTCGTCAAATCCAAACTCGTAGAAGTATGTTGGGTCAACTGTGGTAGTCAGACATGCATGTGTTATTGTGCGCATGTATTTCTCAATAGCCATGATGTCATATTTCTATGTCGTGTTAAATGCATGGGCTGTCAAATGCATAATTTATATGATAGTTTTTTATTGAACTTCGAATCGGTTTATGACTGTTATTTTGCTTGACAAGTTAGGATGCCATGTGCTTTGATTTACCTACTAATGAATTCAAAATATAGTTCAAGTGTGTTTATAATTGTTAAATGTTTATAGTTTTTTAAAGATACCTATAACATTTTTTTCTCATATTAATAGCATGTATCGTATAATAAAGGTGATGTTAATTTAGTGGGGGTCATTGGTCACGACAAGTTACAAGTTGCAACCAGTAACATGTGAATCAAGTTTCTATTGGTATTTGTATATTCAAGGAGTTTTGCAATAGTCTCATCTTTAAGAATGGAGCTCTTAGTGGTCTGTTTATGAATATCTAAATTGTTATGGGGTCATTGGTCAGGACAAGTTACAAGTTGCAACCAGTAACATGTGAATCAAGTTTCTGTTGGTATTTGTATATTCAAGGAGTTTTGCAATAGTCTGATCTTTAAGAATGGAGCTCTTAGTGGTCTGTTTATGAATATCTAAATTGTTATGTAAATTGGCTCGTAAAGTTTGGAGTATTTGGAGAAGGAACCAAATTTCCTATGGGTCCACTAAGCTGCCTTTATATAGTGTCAATTCAAAAAGACTGTTGCAACATTCACAACTCTTTTGCTTGTAATTGTGCGCGAGAACCGGAAGGGCTGCACCATTAGAGGTGCAAAAGTTATGTGTCGTCGATATACCGTGTTAGGGATTTGGACTAGAGCGATGTATAATAGTTCACTTATACTTTTAGTAGCACTTGAACCATCCAACGTGGACAACTAATTGTTTTCTTTTTATGTAAACTTTAGGCAAAATGAATTTAGTTACCGTGAAACTTAGGCTAAAGTGGAATTTCTAGTACCTCGAACTTTTAAAGGTGAGGTATAATACCGTGAACTTGGCAAAGTGGAATTTCTACTACCCTATACCCATTTAACAGTTAACCATGTTAGAAGATTAACGAACATTATCGTAAATATTACAATATTCGTAGTATAACTACTAGATAAGGGTGGAAAGTCGAGCCCAGTATTGCCAAATCTCGAGTTCGGACCGTTTACAATCATAAGTCTCCAACTTGAGGTCGTTTCGAGCCTCATGCTTTTAGGTCGAGTTTGGCTTGTGCCAGTCAAGCTTATAAATATAGTGTGATATATCATAAAAAGAAAACAAATCTACTAAATGAACAGTTTAATTTTATTCCTTTTTAGCAATCATAAGTTTTCAAGATCTAGATCTACAACTTTTATTTAATTATGGCAAGGATTTGCATAATCTTTGCCATATTTGCAAGAAGACATTAAATAAAATATTAAGCGCAGGAGATCAAGCATATGAATTAAATCTAGGCGTGTACAATTCAAGACAAGATATAATTCAAAAGTGTAACCCTACCAAAACGAGTTGACTCGTGATGCCACTGTTGGGATTTAACATACTAGGTAACCAGTTTAGCTACGAGTACGCAGCGGAATGGATCTAGTTTTGACACCAAGATTAACACATAATAAAGTAAATAATTATAACAATAAAGTAAATAATTACTTACCTCTTGATCTTGATCTTGAAACAAGTAAGCAGTTAAATTACTGCCTCTACGGTTGCTCACACAAACACGTCAACCGGGTATGATTTGATTGCTAGTCTACCTTCACGAACCAAACACCACGTGTTTTGAATCAATTACCAAACGCACCCCGTGAGCTTCTTGTAATCGAAAACCAATAAAACCCTAATTAGGGTTTTAACCAAAAACCAAATAACCGAATAACCAAATTCAGTTCAAACCGAATACCAAAAACCAAAATCCTAGTTAGGGTTTGTGGTTTTGTCGAGCTAGGAAAAACACCATAATACACCGTTAGTGGATCTTGAATGGTCAAGCTAGGAGATCAGTAGATCTGAAAACCCTTATAGGGTTTACCGAAATCTGTTTAAGGGAAAACAAGAGAACCGAAAATCCCTTAAAGGGTTTAAGGGTTTGGTTAGAGTTTTTGGGAGAGAGGAGAGAACCGAAACTAATTTAGGGTTTAGGGATTTGATTTGTGAATCAATGAATGAATAATGAGGTGAGGGGTATGTGTTTATATAGGCACATAACCCTATCCCAATTCTTGTTGAATAAGAAAACTAATTTTCCTTTTCTCCCCTCCTTTCTCCAAAACCGAACAAACACCCCTTCCTGAAACCTTATGGGATTTGGCCAAATAAAGGCATCCCTCGGGTTTGGGTTTTGTTCGTTTTAGTCCCTCGGTTTATTATTTTAAATATTTGTTATACTAGTTAAATAATTAACGGTAAATAACGATTATTTAAATATTATCGTGAAGTAAAACATACTCTATGTGTTTAACGGGTGTGCCTCTAATAGGCTCACGTATTTCTAACGTATAACTTGCGGAACCGACTAACATATTCCAACAATACCAAGAAAAAAAAAGGTACTTCAGTGACATTTTTGGTTTTGTAATTTATCTTCTTTCTATATTTTTGTCTGATGGGAAATGAATTGATCAAGATTACATTCACTATACTAGTTTAAGACCTAAATTAGATGTGAACTTTTAATTATGTGGCATGAGTAGAAACATTATGATGATGTATTTTTATATTGTCTTGCATTATGTACTATTTTAAACTAGTTAAAATCTTTTCCAAGTGAGTGAGTTTTTAATCATCATTATTTGAAATGTTGCATACAAAGTACTAATTTTCAAATAAAAAATTTGATAGATGAAGCACATGGAGTCAATGCCGTTAAATGTGAACTTGGTAAAGCAGCAACAATTTACTTTGAAACCATTGCGTTTGTTTGCTCTCCATGTCGGGGTTAACCAAGTATCTTTGGCGGTTTCAGAATTGATAAGTAAACCTGCTTCTCCTTATTGGTATGGATTGGTTGCAACTGCACAATTATCTTATCAGCATAATATATGATAGTGCATGTTATTATTTATGTATACAGCTTCCTTGTTGGGACCATGTGAAATGTGAAGCAATGTTTTGAGCGTCCATGTACAGCCATTTGCCTCTTTGTTGTGTTTATATATACATATATATGTGGCTTTTCAAATAGATATAAACTATGATATTATTTTACCTTATCCTGTTTATTATTAATTTAACAGTAATGTTACCATGAACTGAAAACACTTTACCCATTTGTGATGCAAGGGCACAAATGTTATCTGTATCGAGATTCTTGGCCCTTTCGTTTTCTATATGTCAGTTATTTTCAATCTGTCATTTTTTTGAGTTCAATAGCTTGATTGCAATACAGATGATATAATTATGGCGGTTCTATATGCTGCAGTGTTATGGTCAGGAGGGGAAACAATATCCTTGATAGAATTCAAGAGCTGGTTAGTGTGCCAATTTATACATTTTTCTAGTTACTCAAACTGCTCTTAATTAATTGTAACATTTCTTGCAATAATATATCATTAGATTTACAACTTTTCGATGATCAGATAGCATGTGCATCTGAACTGAATGTTCATTCTCTCTGTGTGCAGATAAGACAAGAGTCTGTGGCGGCCCTTATTGTTGGATTACCATCTAACGCAGGAAAGAGACACCCCGGAAATAACCCAGATGTACTTTTTTTATTTGATCTTAGCTTTAATATCATATAGTCTCTCTCTAACTGCCGTTTTCCTTTCTGTTAGGCTACCGAAGTGGGGGTCTTTCTCGATGAACTTTCTCAGACAGGGAAACTAGAAGGGGTTGAGTATACCTTATGGAATGATCAGTGCACTGCGAAAAAGGTGTGCACTTTTTTTTTGCCTATCTGTTGTGCACTTGTAAATTGGATCACAAATAATTATCAAAATTTCAAGGCCTTATATTTTCTCCGTTGCTTAAATTAATATAACTTCAGTAAATTCTCTTATAAGCTGTAACTATGGCATGAGGGTGGTTAATGTGTTTCATTTGGTAATAGGGTGTGGAGTGTTTGGTGGATCCTTTACCTTTGGATCTACCAATAGCAGCAGCAGCAGCAAGAAAAATAAGGGGGAGAGTTTTTCTTACATGTGCTACTGACATGCTGCAGGTTTTACATCGTTTATGCTTTTTAAGTTTCACTTGCACTTTACAATTTGTGAACAGAAAAATATTTTTCTAGATTAAAAACTGATATTGGGATATTGCGCGGATGTGGATTTTCAGATTTGATCTTAAATTGGAATTCATCTTTCATTTGTTGGTTTTTGGCAGAATTATCTAAACAACGTGAGAAGGGCTGTGCACTATAGTAGCGGCTAGTGAGATTCTCAATTACTGTAATGTGAGATTTTCAAATATGAGACATATGGCAGCGAACTTAAATAATGTTAGATGCTTTTGAAGTGTAATGTCACTGCAATATTTATGGTTGAGATACACTATTATCTTTACGTGGTGAAAGATTTATGTAATGTCATCGAGTCTAAATCATATGTAAGGTGTTGTTTACCCGTGAAATTCACGGGTATTTTTAAGTAACGTCGAAGAATGTAGAAAAAATCTATAAGATCAATGTACATGATTCTGGACGGTATATAATCACCTGATGATATATTGTTGATAAGATCTATCATATGGATCTAGAGTCCACAATGAGACTTTATCGTCCTGCGTGCATTGACGTGATTCCTCATAATATGATCAAAAGTGGTGGAATCAAAGACAGCCATGGTAACCTCGAGTTCATCATTAAACATTTCCATCACTCTTCTTGCTGCATTCTTTCTTTTTTGCATTAAACCTGCTGAAAACTGGATTGTCCAATCTGCAATATCAGTTACATTTTAAAAGAGAATGAGTAATAATTTTTTCTGAAGGGCAATAGAGAATGGGCAATATTTGTGAAAAATCATCACTAAGATTCTGCTCGTGCATTACCATGACAACTGGTGCACCAAGAGCTAAAACCTTTAATATACTCATTCTTTGACTAATTCCTCCATCATGTAGCAGCAGCAACGCGCTATAAATTTGTTAAATTGTTAATATTTGTGTCTGTGATTCTTATTGTGAATTCACACACAACCTACACCGTCTAAGCATAGATTCAACCCTTTATCACTTGGTTAAAATACATTTTAAACGTGTAAAACGAGATGGATAGAGACCCTTGCGGTGAGAGCTAGTTTGTTGTGGAAAGGGGTGAGCAAAATATGGGTTATTTCACAATAAGAATCACATAGACACAAATATTAATAATCTATAACAAATCTATAGCGCGTGCAAGTGCTACATGATGGAGGAATTAGTCAAGGAATGAGTATATTAAAGGTTTTAGCTCTTGGTGCACCAGTTGTCATGGTAATTGATTGCAGTCTTACGTACCTATAAAATATATAATAAAAAAACTGACATTAGGATAATTTCAACTATATTCACCCTTAACCCTAGGAAAAAAAGTTTAAGACTTACAAAAATAATATAATATATATAATATACGTATGTTTGACCGGGTAAGTATGATCACCCGGGTCGTTTCCCCAATGACTAGTGAGATTGAAACCACGTTTTAGTTCGGATCCTGATTTGAATGGAACAAAGATATTTTGGATAAGCTATTGCTATGAAATTAAGAAGCAACAAATAATGACAATTAAGCAAATAAACAAATTTTAAATCCTAAAAATGTAAACTAAAATTTTACTAGATAAAGAAAAATTGCCGAAGATTATTAAAAATAAAAGCCCTAATTTTTATCTTTTTATAAAAGTTTAATTAAACTAATTAAAACTTAACCCTAACTATTAATTAAAACTTAATGAACTAATTAAAAACTAACTTAAGGACTAATTGTGCAAAAACCTAAGAAACTAACGGGGAAACTAACAAACTGACGGAGGGACTAACTGAAAAACAACTAAGATCGAAAAGTTACACTTTCTACCCTGAGAATCTACCCCGATAACAAGCTAAGGCCCGAATTAAGGTGAAATTTGAAAAGTGCTTATTATGAAAAACTCAAAGAAGCAAAGTTGTAAAGGAAGCTAGTGGGAACAAAATTAATAAAGGCTACTTGGGCTGAAACTCACAAATAAGCTCAAAAAGAGCTTATCTTTAAGCTGTTACAGAAAGGAGGGCTTATCCCTTGGTTTTAGAAAATAAGCTATAAAAAACTCAAAACTAGATCAAAATGAAAAAGGAAAGAAGTTCTAAAGAGCTTATGATATGCTTAATCTATAAATGAAAAGAAACTAAAGCTTAAACTACTTTTATGCTACTGAAATTGATCATGAAATAAGCAAACTCAGGAAATAAGCAAAGTAACACAAAATCCAAGTAAGCTAAAAACCTTAATAAGCTAAACTAGACTCTAAAACTTTAAGGACTTATTAAACTACTTATAATCTATCTAATTAAGCTGTAAAATCTAGACTTAAAAGCTGAATTAACAAATTTAAATCCTAAAGATTCTAAGTACTGTTTTTGGAGTTTTCAGGTTTTTTATGACTTTTGACAGCTAAATTAAACTAAGAAAATAAGCTAGAAATTGCAAATTAAGACTTAAAGTAAAATGTATAAAAGCCCCCCCCCCCCTATATTAAACTTGAATCCTACGAATTTAAAAGCTAAAATCCTAAAATTAACATATCTAAATGAGCTGAGAACACAGGCATACTACTGAGGTTAGTACTGCTAGTGTAAAAATTCAACAGTACTTTCAAGTGAAAGTACTGCTGAAGCAATTTGACTCTTGAAAACAAAATAAGCAATGAAATAAGCTAAATAATGAAAACTAAAACTTAATTCTTAATAAGCTAAAACTAAACTTAATCCTACTGAAATTAAAGCTAACAGTACTAACTGATGAAAGCAGTACTAACTTGGAAGTTAGTACTGGTAGTGTAAAGGCTCAGCAGTATTAACTTTTGTTAATACTGCTAGTGCAAATTAAGAGTGCACTAAACCAAACACCCCTTTATCATTTTGACAGGACTGAGAAAAGCTTTTTAAGAGAAATTTAATGAACAAGTACTTAATACCAGATAAAAATTAGCTTAAAACAAACTTAACAATCATGATTAAACAACTGAATAAGCAAAATTATAAGATCTTAACTAATTAAACTAATATTTTTGGATTTTATAAGTTTTTATGACAGAAATTTATAACTAATGATCTATAACTATTTAAGCAAAAACAGATAAGGACAAACAACTAAATAGCATATAAGAGATATTTAAACACTAATAAGCAAAGATATTAAGCATATAAGCAATAACTAAGTAATTAAACTGAAATTAGAGAAGAATGAAAAGAGAAACTTACTTGATCCTTTAGCTAAACAAAAGGAACCAATAAAGGCAGCTACAAGCTCTCTAGCTTATGAATAAGCTAGAGTATAAGTCCTTGGGATCTCTTCCAAGTAGATCCACCCTTCCCAAAGCCTTAATCAATAAATCCCATGTAAGTTTAAACTAATTAAAGGTTTAGATAAGATTAATACTGAATTCAAACAGCTCTATTTCAGCTTATAGACTGAAAGAGCTTTAAATGAGCTTATTAGCTTATGAGACAACTTAGCTTATTAAGAGAGCTTATGACTTAAAATGAGAGTTTAGAAAACGGGATTTAAAACAACTAAGACTGAATTTCAAACTAAAGATGCTGATACATTACTTGAAAAGGGAAAATTAACATGAAAGGAAATACGAATTTAAGCAAGCAATTAATAAAAACTAAAAGCGACTAAAAAAAAACCTAATGATGTAATGGGTGAGAAGTGAGGTCTTTTATAGTGCAAAGCTGAAGCTTCTAAGGACCATCTTGCCTTGCTCTCCAAACTTATTTAATCACGCCATTTCATTTCTTCAATCATTTGATCATCAATTGTAGTCGTTGGATAATTTTTTTGGACACCTTAGGATTGGCCGAGCCGTGCATCCCTTGATGTGAACGTTTTGTGCTTCTTTTGTAAGAGTTTTAGTAACA
The DNA here is from genome assembly GCA_026074375.1 of Tanacetum coccineum. NCBI lineage: Eukaryota > Viridiplantae > Streptophyta > Magnoliopsida > Asterales > Asteraceae > Tanacetum > Tanacetum coccineum. The sequence goes on from BQNB010055706.1 coordinate 18,579, forward strand.
AAAAACCCTTTAAATTGGTTTGGGCCCCATCTTTGTTTCATCCATTGATTACGTGGCCTTTGAGCTTGAGCTATGATAAGTATCCCCTTGATTAGACTAATTTGTCCTTGCATTTGTGCTTGAGCTCCCTTGAATTGACCAACGCACCCTTTAATTTCTATTTGCCCTTTGATTTTACCATGGCAGTGAAAACGGAGGAGACAATGAATAGTAAAAGGGGTTCCCGCTCCTTTTTCGACAGTTAAAACTGTTGAACTTTGGGAAGTTTACACAAATGGCCCATCTCTTTCTTGCCTCTCTTTCAAGTTATAAAGAACTTTCAGAAATTGCAAGATTGGCCCTTGTATATGAAAAAAATTGGCTAAGCTTTGGTCTTTTGGCTTCGACTTGTACTCTTTTGATTCTCTTGTCCGCGTTTGCTTGCATTTGACTGGTCTTTCTTGGATTTTGTTGGACATATCCGTACCTACTGCACCACACAAAACACAAATACCAAGCAATATTTTTGCTATTTTTTTTGGTCCTGTTTTGGGTTTAATTTGTTTATTTTTAAGTATAAATGGATATGTGTATTTTACACCTATCAAAATTCCCCAAACTAAACGATTGCGTGTCCTCACGCAATATCACATGCCTTATAACCAAATACCTCGAAAATTCCTCAATCTAAACCTTTGAAAAGTAGCAAAGATTTTTGATTGAGAAATTAATAGATCACAAGTTATAAAACACCCGATTTCCCATTTTCAAAGATTTTTCTCTTTTTATGATTTTTCTTAATAATTAAATTCCTAACTACAATTTATTTGTGTTGACATAATGTATTGTTTCATACCAAATAGGTATTTAGGATCATAAGAATAAAAACACAATTAGTGTCTCTAAAAGATAACTTCATCATCCCCGATTTTTCACTTCTCCCATGCTAAGCTTAAAAATAAGATCACTGTTATTTACGATCTAAGATGCTAAGACTACTTATAATTACAACTTGTGAATTCCTCTTCCCGACATAAATCATAAATTTAGGTGAGCGTGTTCAAATTAATTTAAACCGTTATATCCACATATTAGATAGTTGAAATCCGACTAAGCTTTACACATGGGTCTTTTGGGCTAATATGTTAATCACTTAGAAGAATCACAACTCAAAGTAAACAAAAACCTCCTTAGCTAAGACATCATTGGTTCTCCTTGTTCCATGAATGACTTTCTTCTTAGGCGATCCCCACCGTCAATCGGGGGTTCAAGTGCGAAAGGCTATGACACCTCCATCCGTAGAATACTAACCGAAAGCATGAACTCCGAGATAAAGCTTTGTAGACATTTGCAAACCTTAGCTCAAAAAGAATACCTTTTTTAGAAAATGAAACTTTTCCTATTTATTTCTAACTTGCAACTTTAAAATTCACATTTATTATTAGGCTAGAATTGTATCACTTTTCTATCGACGACACATCGTCTCAGGCCTCCGACAAGAGACTCGCGTACTTATTATGATTAACAACCCTAAATATAACAAATCCCCATAACTTTCTTTCGATGTCCACATCGGGAGCGAAACTCGACAAATGCCCATGTACTTTATTGCGAAGCTTTGAATAATAACACTTAAGGATTTATAACTTGCATCCTTTATATTTCACTAACATTGATTTATTTTTATTTTTTATTTTTTATTTTATTTATTTTTTTTAATAAATATATAGTAAAAATATTTCGTATTTATGAAAACCAAAGTATAAACTCGAACAAAAATTCTTATTTAACCACCGATGGTTTGACTCATCATTGAAAAGTTTTTTCTCTAAATATGTTGATTAGACTTTTAAGAGTAAAACTCTAATTTGGCAAAAATTAAATAAAGATAACACGTAAAGTAATCATTTTAAGAGCTCGGGAAAGAAAAATCACAAGTTAATCTTATAAGCTTTTAAATTTCAATAAACTTTGTTTTAGCCATCCTAATATTGTAAAACAACACTATCTTCTCTTATTTCTTCACAAAAGATATTTGCAAAAACTAGCCTATATAAAATCCAAACATGGCATATTAAAATCGGCATATTTAAAATCTACTTGAGATTAGCACAAGTCTTCATTTACTAATGATTTCAAGTCTAGCATGTTTAAAGTCTACATGAGACTAGCACAAACTATCATCATTAATTGTTAAGGAAGAAAGCTAGAACTCAACACGTACGATCGGGTCAAAAATTACTTCTTATTCTTACCAGCGGAAAACCTACATTTTTGTCTTAACACTTTTTTTTTTTTTTTTTTTTTAAACTAAAAATTTAAAATTTTTGCTATTTTTGTGGGAAAACGGGTACGTGAGAACAAAACAATAAGCAAGCAACATCAAATCGATAGATTCCCTCCCCAAACTAAAACGAAACATTGTCCTCAATGTTTAAAGTCGGGTCTCTACGAAAATCTAAGCCGTTTATGAAGTATGCAAAGATAAACGTTAATCGATAAGATAAAAGGATATGGATCTCCCCAAACTAAATTTACACAAAGGATGAGAAACTCGAGTAGAACGGGAAACAACACCGGACACGAGAGGCTTCATTGAATTTGTTGGGAGAATCCTGCAAAAATCATAATAAACAAGCAACAAACATCGGAAAATCGGAAAGAGAACAAGCCTCTCTCAACACAACACATTAGAGAATAGAAAGAAAATAGAAATGATAAGCATGGGGTGAACTCCCACGAAGCGGCTTGTTTTTGATCACCGAGTCGCAAGCTCGACTCGATCCCTGAATTTAGTTGTCCTTAGGGAAAGTCTGGAGGTCCTGGATAACCAATGGTGGTGTATCCCCTCCATAGTAATGCTTAAGACGGTGGCAGTTGACTTTGAAATTAGAACCATCGGCATGAGACAACTTGGCAGTGCCATAAGGATAAACTTCGGTGATTGTGAAAGGTCCGGACCAACGGGACTTGAGCTTTCCGGAGAAAATCTTTAATCGGGAGTTGAAAAGAAGGACTTGATCACCAATATTGAAGATTCGGTTCTTTATCTTGGAATCGTGTAGCTTCTTTGTCTTCTCCTTGTAGATTAACGAATTCTCGTAAGCTTGATCACGAAGCTCGCTAAGTTCATTGAGCTGAAGCTTTCGATGATCGCCCGCGGTCTTTAAATCGAAGTTGGCATGCTTGAGAGCCCAATATGCTTTGTGTTCTAACTCAACTGGTAAGTGACACGCTTTTCCATAGACTAACTTATATGGAGTACATCCTATCGGAGTCTTATAAGCGGTTCTGAAAGCCCATAATGATGCATTCTTCTACTTATCTGTACCATGAGGACCGAGGTTTTTCTCCGACGTCACTCTCTAAATTCTTTGAGACCTCGATTCGTGACTTCAAACTCAACCACTCGTTTGTGGGTAGGTGGTAAAGGAGTCGATAAGACGATGGGTGACACATATTTAGACATAACATTTTATCAAATTTGTCATTTACATAAATGCGGGTCCCACGATCGCTTATGATTGCTCTCGGAGCACCGAATGGTGAGGGAAAAGGGATTTTTAAAGACTTAACAACTACCCTAGCATCGTTGGTGGGAGGCGCTTTCGCTTCAACCCAATTTGGAAAGATAATCGACGGTACTTGAATATATTTGTTACCCCTTGATGACGAAAGGTCCCATTAAAATCGATTCCCATAAAATCGAAAATTTCTACAAACTTGGATTGCATTTTGAGGCTCTCATTTCGTTGAGAGATTTTGCCTTGTTTTGACTTAGCATCACAAGTTTTGACAAATTCGTAGGATCCTTATAAATGGTAGGCCAAAAGAAACGGCATCAAAAATCTTCTTGGCGGTAAAGTTGGCTCCGTAGTGTCCCCCGATGGGTCCACTATGACAAGCTTCGAGAATTTCGAAAGCTTCTTTGCCATCTACACACCTTCGGATTATTTGATCCGCACAAGTCTTAAAAAGAAAAGGGTCATACAAAAATAATGCTTTTACATCTTTAAGAACTTGTTTTTTTCTTGAGTCGGACATTCCTTTTTTATGTATTTCCCCGCGTAGTGGTAGTTAGCAAAAGTCGGCGAACCACGAGTTGGTAGGTACTTTTGGTTTTGGAAGTTAACACACTTAAGTCTCTAAAGGAAAAGTCTCGGTATTCTCTTTAGGGTCAAAACATTTTCGTAAGGGTTTTCATGACGAGAGAGGTGATCCTGCTGCATTTAGTTTTCAGCTCCCTTAGTATCGATAACCTTTAAAATCAAAATTCTTGAGAAAGTAAGTCCCATCGAAGCAATCTTGCTTTGGAGTCTTTCTTGTTGAAAAGGTATTTTAAGCGGAGTGGTCCTAGTGTTGTAATCCAATACTTCTTTGTTCATGATTTACGATTATGAGCGGAAACCTTCTCGAAAGCATAAACTACGGCAACCATCTCCTTCTCGGTTGTTGTGTAATTAGTCTCTGCTTCAGTCATCGTCTTACTTGCATAATGAATAGGTCGGAAATGCTTCTCAATCCTTTGTCCTAGAACCGCACCGATTGCATAATCACTTGCATCGCACATGATTCAAAAGGTTCGTCCCAATTTCGGACTGCAATGTGAATTGGAAGCTTCGGTCAACATTTCTTTTTCAATTTTTGAAAGGTAGAATGCAATCTTCCGAAAAAATGAAAAGGAGTGTTCTTCTCTTAAAAGATGGGTCATGGGTCGTGAGATTTTGGAAAAGTCTTTGATAAATCTTCGATAGAATCCAGCGTGCCCGAGAAAACTTCGAATTCCTTTGACGGTTGTTGGATGAGGAAGTTTAGAAATAACATCAACTTTTGCCTTATCGACTTCAATTCCTTTTTGAGAGATCTTATGTCCTAAGACAAGCCTTCTTTAACATGAAATGGCTCTTTTCCCAATTTAGTGCTTATTTGGTGTCTTCTACATCTTTTAAGTCATTTGATCTTAATTGGCAGACATGAGGAAAAGATATCTCCAAAAACTGATAAAGATTTTCAATAAATGCTTCCAGTGTTTTCTCCATCATATCGTGAAAAAATGGCATCATACAATCGTTGGAAGTTCAGAGGTGCAGTTGGCACAAGCCGAATGGCATACGGACGGTACGCGAAAGTTCCGTTATGGGCACGTGAAAGTAGTTTTTTCTTGATCTTTAGGATCAATTGGGATTTGAAAATACCCTGAAAATCCATCTAAGAAACAATAAAACTCGTTGCCGGCTAATCGCTCTAACATTAGGTCCATGAATGGTAACGGAAAATGGTCTTTACAAGTTGCTTCGTTTAACTTTCGTATAATCGATGCTAATCTCCATCCGTGACTTATCTTGTAGGCACCAGCTCATTTTCTTCGTTTTGTGACAACGGTTTTATACCACCTTTTTTTAGGAACACAATGGACTAGACAACCATGGACTATCCGAGATGGAAAATAATCCTGCGTCAGAAGTTTTTCGACTTCTTTCTTGATGACGTCGTGGATCTATAGGGTTAACCCTCCTTTGTTGTTGAATGAGGTTAGTATCATCTTCTAAAAGGATTTTGTGTGAGCAAAACTCTGGATCTATGCCTCGGATATCAGAAAGTTTCCAAGCAATTGCTTGTTTTCGGTTTTTCAAAACATTAATGAGTGAGGTCTTTTCATCTTGGCTCAAATCTTTTGAAATTATGACTGGAAGTTTGTTATTTTTTCTCCCCCTAAAAAATATAAAAATGCATACTCAGATGATGGAGGTAACACTTTAAGTTCGATTTGGGAATTTCATCTCTTGGTTCTTCAAGAAGCAGCATATTCGAGAGAAGACTTCTTTGGTTCAATGACTTTAAGATCTCTTTGATTTTCTGGAAAGTAATTACCTTGGTTTGGTAGAGGAGGTAATGGTTCACTATTGAGGAGTGCCTCGAGAATGAGAATGTCACCCTCGGGATCGTAGTATGTAGCATTGAAAACTGGTGAAACTGGTTCATCATCGATTGCATCCCCTCCCCCATAAAAGCATCCGCCGATTTCTTTCACAAGAGTAGCACAAATAACTTTCATCAACGGAGTAGCGTTGAGAGAAGTAGAGATAATCAGATCGACAGTACGGGAAGGATTGTTGTAAGCAACGGATCGGAGAATCAAGAGTAATTCTTGAGAGTACTCTTACAAGTAGCATTCGATTAGATCAAATTTCATTCAATGATTCGAGATTGTTGTCATGAATTGAAGGTGCTATCACCACACTTAAGGTGGTAACGGGTTAAATCATCATTCCTAAGAGTAATCTCTCCTTCATAAACATCGATTAAAGCATGAGCCGTCCTAAGAAAGGGTCGCCCGAGTATCAATGGTACTCGAGGATCGGCTATAAAATCTAGAACAACGAAATCGGCGGGAAAGTAAAATTTCCCTACTTTGACAAAAACATTTTCTGCTACACCGGTTGGTTTGGAAATTGTACGGTCGGCTAATTCTAATACCATTTTTGTTTCGGTTAGGCCTGAGAGTTGAAGCTTTTTCCAAATGGATAAAGGCATGAGATTGATACTAGCACCTAAATCGGCAAGGGCTAAGTAACTATCGAACTCTGAAAAATCACATGGAATGAGAAATCGACCGGGGTCACCTAGCTTTTCTGGAAGCTTTTTAAGGACAACCGCACTACAATTTTCATTCAACGGTGTTTTGGTTAACTCAATCAACTTGTCTTTGTTATTAAGCATCTTTTTGAACATCGGAGCAAACTTTGGTTATGAATGAGGGCATCCACGAAAAAACTTTAGCTCAAAGTGAAGATTACGGAAGATTTCCATAAACTTTGAAGCTAGGATATCATCCTTTTCACGAATCTTTTGTTTGTTGAGTCTCGATGGGTAAGGTAAATTGGCTTTGTTGGCAACGAAAGAAGGTTCTGTAATTGGTTCTTTGTCTTTGGTTTGTTCATGGACTAATGGAGGAGGTTGGATGTCTTCGGTGCTTGATAGCTCCGTATCCTTTGTCACCTCATTTTCCTTTTCCACCACCGGCGGTGGAAATTGGTAGGTCCTTGTTTGTAACAACACTTACGGTTGTAAGTTGCCTTGGCTTCATTCCTAGGTTGGAATGGTATTACTAGGTTAAAGAATTGAACTTGAAGGTTGATTGGGATTTCCTAAGCATCAAACTTAGTGCAAAGGCTTGTTAACAAACTTGTAACATTTGCCATTTGATTTTTAATTCCTTGATTTGAATTTTGCACATTTCTTCAATATAGCATCGTTTGCTTTGAACGTAGCTTTCAAATCCGTTTTTTCCAAAAACACTATTTTCTGGAGGTTGGTAAGGTTTAAGAACTTGATTGATTTGTGGTTGATTTGGTTGTGTTTGTGTTAGGTTCACATTAATGGACCCTAAAACAAAAAAGCTTCGAGTCACTGAGTTTAGCTAGACAAAAGTCTAGCGCGAAAGACTATGTTATTTTATGTTTATTATGTATAAGGGCCAAGATGTAAAAAGCCCAAATAGAAAGCCCTAAAAAGGCAAAACCTTTAGTATAAATAGACCTAGTCTTAGTCAAAATTAGGTTAGCTACTTCATTATCATTTTTCATCTTAAGGGTTTGTAGCAACTCTTTGTTTCATTTTCAATCAAAAGTTCTTTAATGTTTAATCTTTCTTTTTGCCATTGATCTTGTGATTTTCAATCATGGAATGATCTAGGGATCCTACAATTGGTATCAAGAGCCTACAAGATTGATGTATTGATTTGGTTTGTATTTTTTTTCTTATTTCCTTCTTGATCTCGAAATATAAAAAAAAAAGGGTTATGATTAGTTGTTTTGTTTTGTTTCTTGGATTCAAAATAAGATGGTTTATGTTTAATCTAATATAATCAAACCATCTTGTACAAATCAACGATCTAGTATTTTTTCTTTGTTCTCGTTGGGTTTTGGTTCGAAAAAAGTGTTAAAAAAAGTCGTAGCGATCGAATGAGTTCTAGCTGTTTCGATCGAACGAGTGGAATTCAAGATTGATCGACGAATAACGAGTGAAAATTCAAAGTAGGACCGAACGAGGGGAAAACAAAAGGATTGAACAAGCGTCATCGAACTAGAAGGATCGAACTAACGGTTCGAACGAGTCGATCGAACAAAACCTTCGAACAAAGGATCGAACTAGAAGGATCGAACAAGCGATCGAACGAGTGTTCATTTCAAGGCGAATCGTAACGTGTGGATTCGAACGAGTGGATCGAACGAGTGGATCGAACGAGTGGATCGAACAAGGGATCGAACGAGACAATCGAACGAGACGATCGAACGATACGATCGAACGATACGATCGAACGAGAGATCATCGAAATCGACTAGACGGATCCGAACTAGACGACCGAACAAGCAAAAATAATTTTTGTGTCGGATTGTTCTGAAATTTTTATACCAGCTCGAAAACGGCCCAACGGTCAAGACTCTTCCTCTTTGAGTAAGAGCCCTGTCATTTTTTGGCCATTCGGAGTCATTTAGGCCCTCAAAACTGCATTTTACTGTTTAAAAATTACCCGAAAATCACAAACCTCACACCAAGTCATCAATCAACAATCACTTACGATCAGATCATTACTAAACAAACTTATTCAATGGCATCCAATGAAGAAACAAATGCCGCAGGTACCGATACTCGTCCACCTATGTTGGTGTAAGTAACTACGATTATTGGAAGATTCGTTATACACAGGTTACATTCGAGGCATAACCCAATGGCAAGCAGATATGGAAATCTTTCCAGAATGGCCTTACACACTCACTTTGATCACTGATCCTTCCACCTACTGATTCTGCTGCTGTGCCTGCACCGAGGAAAAAAAAACTTTGATTTGAATTCAGTGAAGGAAAACAAACTTGGATGGCTATACTCAGCTGAAATTCATTCTTAGTCAAGGTCTTCCCCAGACACATCTTCAACAACCTCAATCAAACAAGCACTGCAAAGGAAATTTGGCCGGATATGTGAAGATTGCTTATGCAAGGATCAGGTAGGACTATTAACAAGAGAAGGAAGATCTGTTTGATATGAGTCAGAACGCTTTCGTGGGCGATTGGAAACGAATCAATCATGACTTCTTTGTGCGTTTCCACAAGCTTGTGAATGACATGAAGCTTACTCTGCTCAATATTCCAACTCATCAAATGAACACCAAGTTTGTCAACAACCTTCCGGCTTATTGGGGAAAGTATGTGACTAATGTCAAACAGAACATGGATATCTCAACCACACCTTATGTTCAGATCTATACTCATCTCAAAGCCTATGAGCCTCATGCCAAAAAGACTCTCAAGAAACAGGAGCAGTCTACAAGTATTGTTGATCCACTGGCCTATGTTGCTCACACCACATCTGCACCTGCTCTTTCATCACCCTCAACTCCTAGTCCTCAACCTACTGCTCAGTCTCCGAATGACGCTTTGATGGCCACTATGACTCAGATTGCTAATCTCTTAAGTGGTTTCCAAAAGCAGTTTCCACCCACCAACAACCAGCTCCGGACTTCCTCCAACTCAAGGACTCATGCTACGGTGCATGATGGTCACATTGTTACTGAACCAGTTCAGAGGAAGGCTCCAGGTAATAATGGTAATACAGGTGCTCGAGGCAAGAAGGTGATATGTTACAACTGCAGAGGAGAAGGACATGTGGCTAGGCAGTGTAAAGAACCCAAGAGAAAGATGGACTCTCAGTACTTCAAAGATAAAGCTTTACTGATGGAAGCTAAAGAGAAAGGAGATGTGTTAGATGCTGAAGCTGAAGCATTCGCTGATGTGGATATGCATCCGCACATTATGAACTAAAACCTCAACTGACTACAACAAACCATGTTTCAAGCCAATCACGAGGATGCATATATGACTAAGACGGTGGGATGGAAGGCCCTAATGCTGCTGATCGCTTTCATGGCCAAATTGTCATCCACCAGTCCACACTAAGTATGTCAACGGAGGTACACTCCAATGACAATCCAATTTTTGATAATATGGATTATCAGTTGAGTCAAGAGATGCACCAGGAAGAACATTTAGACTCCGATGCTGAGACTGAGATTGATGACAATACGATCCCGTATCATCAGTATCTTCTTGACACCGAAGCCCAAAATGTTCCAACTGAGGTATCTGCTGACACATCTGATAAGATCTATGATTGACATTTAATGACTTAGCAATACCCAACTAGCGGGACATGCTAAGGTTTAACCAAGAAAATGTTTGGAAATAAGACCTTAAAAAATGAGCTTCTGCAATGCAAGCAAGAAATATGTCGTCTAGATACCCACAAGGTCAAACTTGATCTTGAAAACAAAGTTAGACAGGAACAAGCCCTAGTGATTCAGCGTAATAAGCGTAACGCTGAACTTGTGCAAGAAAACGATTTGCTTAAAGTCACTCTTTCAGGAAAAGAAAAATCAATTGCATTTTTACAATCTGAAAAGGAAAAGATTTTATCTGAGAAAGAGAAACTAGCAGATAGTTATCTAGATGAAATAGTTTGTTTAAAAACTGCTAACAAAGTTGCAAGAGATATGTTGCAAAGATTTAACATGCCAACACAAACTATTCCCATGCTTTCAAAGAAACCTAAAAAGGCAACCAATGACTTGCACAAGGACATCCTAGGCACCCGTAACCCAGGTCTAGGTTATATGGCCAAGCGTGCTCAACCTGTTTTGTATGATGCTGATACCCTTTTGCATCCCAATCATCACCCTGTGAGTATATGGGATAGTGAAGAGGTCTTAGTTCACCAAGTTGTTAGCATGAAAAAGATGAACGAAAAACCAGGGCATGTTCGACCCAAGAATGGCTTCTATGAGAAGTTAAATGCCCTTATGTTCGTTCCTCAGAAGGAACTATCTGGAGATCAGGCGTATTGGCTTTCTGCCAACGAAATTGCTAGTCAAGCTAGTAAATCAGCCACGCCTGCTACTCCTTTTGTTCGTAAAAGTCGACCTCCAAGTCAAGTTCTGGCCAGTCTTCGAAACGTTAATGCTGTTTTTCCTCAATTTGAAGGTATCATAAAAGAAAGAACAACACAAAGACCATTTGTGTCCATCATGTCAGCTAGGTAAAAGCAAGAAAGCATCACATCCACTAAAGACGGCAAACACCAATACTGAAGTTCTCCATACACTACATATGGACCTCTGCGGACCAATGAGAACAGAAAGTATCAACGGAAAGAAGTATGCTTTGGTGATAGTGGATGATTACACCAGTTGGTTGGGTTACGATTTCTTCGATAACTAAGGAATGAAACTCTCATGTGATTGAGAAGGTTATTGTGAAAGACTCAACGAGCCCTTAAGTGCATTGTTCGCTTCTCTAGAACAGATAATGGAAACGGTGTTTGTAAATAAAACACTCGATGGATGGTTTGAGAGTGTGGTATTTCTCATGAAACGGCGTACCTCGGTCTCCACAACAGGAACGGCGTTTTGAGTTTTGATCTGAATGACGGAAACCGACACTATTATGAAAGCTGCTCGTACTATGCTCATCTTTGCGAAAGCTCCACTGTTCCTATGGGCTGAAGCTGTAGCCACTGCGTGTTATACTCTTAATCGATCTCTTGTACACACGCTTCACGGAAAGACCTATTATGAACTGCTGAAGGGAAAGAAACCTAATCTACAATACTTCCGAGTGTTTGGATCTCTGTGCTATCCTACCAATGGGGGGTTGGGGGGGGGACAACGATGACGTTGGTAAACTCAAGGCAAAAGCAGATATAGGTATATTTGTTGGCTATGCACCCACCAAGAAGGCGTACCGAATCTACAACAAAAGAACGCGCAAGATTCAGGAAACCATTCATGTTGCCTTCGATGAACTTACCGAAGGATTGACGTCTGTTCAAACCAGTTCAGGCCTCGCACCTCAACAAATGACTTCTGTGCCAAACAGTACAGAACTCGAACTTACTGCTTTACAGTCAGGACGCAGCCGTTCTGCACTAGTAAAAGACCCAGAACCACCTAGTGTCCCTCCTACAAAGAAACAGGTAGACGATTTGTTTCAATGGTTTGATGATGATGAGGTTGTTCCGATACCTCCGGTTGTTCCGATAACTCCGGTTAATGTTCCTGCTGCCCCGGCACCCGAGAATGCCATAGGTTCACCTTCCACAACAGTTATCTCAGAAGGCGCTCCTGCAGTTACTGAAAGCCTCTTGCCTCATCAAATACCTCTACCAGGAACCTAGTGATTCTGATGATGAAACACTGTTCGATCATGTTGACAGTAATGTGTTTGACACCCATAATGCTCCTGAAACCGCTTCAGAAGCATCTTCCTCCAACTCTGTCAATATCGATGTTACTCCCAACAACCAATTACCTCACGTGCAAAAGTGGACTCAAGCACATCCGCTTGAAAACATTATTGGGGATAAAGATCGACCTGTCTCTACCAGGAAACAGTAGGGAGAACCGACTGCGATTGGTGTTTTCTTCAATGAATTCTTAACTCATGTTGAACCAAGAACTTTACAAGAAGCCTGTAGAGCACTCGTGCTGGATAGAGGCTATGCAAGAAGAAATTCATGAGTTTTGAACGGTCTAGATGTATGGATACTTTGTTAACGCTGTCAGGATAATATTCTGATCATCGCTCAAATGGATTTTCAAATTAAGTTGGATGAATTGGAGACGTCTTGAAGAACAAAGCTCGGTTAGTGTGCGAAGGGTATCGTCAGGAAGCTGTATTGACTTTATAGGAAGAATCATTTGCTCTAGTTGTAGATTAGAAGCGATCTGACTCTTCATTGCTCTCGCAGCGAGTATGAAACATGGTCATTCTTCCAGCAGGGACGTGAAAACCGCTTCCTCAACGGCGAAAACTGAATGAAGTTTGTCTATGTTAGTCACCCGAAGGATTTGTAGATCCGGAGCATCCATCGCATGTGTACCGACTCAAGAAAAGCTCTCTATGGGACTCAAACAAAGCTCCTCGTGCATGGTATGACAAGCTATCAGCGTTCTAATCAACGGCAGGATTTAACAAATGGCGTGGGTCGCGATCTAGCACTCTTCACTGAGAAAAACAGGCACCAAACATATTCTACTGGTACAAATATATGTAGATGATATCATCTTTGCCTCTATTTACCAACCCCAAAAGCCTGCAAATTATTTGCATATTTGAAATGAACTCAATTTCAAGACTGTCGATGATGGGACAAAATGGTCATTCTTTTTAGGATTCAAATTTCTCAAAATCCCAGAGGCTTCTTTTCTACCAATCCAAATGATGTCAGGAAATCTTGAAAAAGTTTGGTTTTGACTCATGCACACCCATTGACACTCCAATGGCGGAGCGTCCCAACCTTGATGAAGATAAGGGAGGCAAGCTAATTGATCCTACACGATTTCGTGGTATGGTTGGCTCCCTTATGTATCTTAGTGCATCTAGACCTGACATAGTATTTGCTGTTTGTATGTGTGCACGATACCAGGCTAAGCCTACTGAAATGCACCTTACTGCTATAAAGCGGATCTTTCGATACCTAAAAGGAACCATTCACATGGGTCTGTGGTATCCGAAGGACTCCGGCTTTGAACTAAAAGCTTTTGCAGATGCTGACTATGCAGGATGTCATGACACACGGAGAAGTACTTCTGGTTCAGCTCAATTTCTTGGACATCGGCTTGTTAGCTGGTCATCCAAAAAGCAGAAAAGTACTGCCATCTCCACTACAGAAGCTGAATACATCGCCCTATCAGGATGCTGTGCTCAAATCCTCTGGATGCGTTCTCAACTCCGAGACTATGGATTTGCGTTCAACAAAATTCCGATGTATTGTGACAATCAAAGTGCTATTGCTCTATGCTGTAATAGTGTTCAACACTCGCGCTCCAAGCACATTGATATCCGTCACCACTTCATCAAAGAGCAGGTTGAAAGGAAAGTTGTTGAGTTGTATTTCGTGGAGACAAAATACCAACTGGCTGACATTTTTACGAAGGCATTACCGAGAGAGCGCTTCGCCACACTACTCCCACTGCTTGGAGTTAAACAAATGTCACCAGAGACTCTGAAGGAACTACAGGATGAGTCTGTCTCCGAGTAACCAAGTGTTTCACATTGTATAATTGTGTATATTTTATTATAACCAAAAAAAAAAAAAAAAAAAAATTAAATGGCTTGCAGTTATTTCAGGCCTTGTATCCGGTCTTATCCCTGAGATTAGTTTTACGTTTAGTGATTATTTCTTTACAGACAAGAAGTTGTCTAAGCCCCGAACTATTTTTCTCATAAACAATTTGTTTTATCAAACATGTTCGGGATGACCAAATCAGACTGTGACTATAGATCTTTAAATAGAACACGGGTCATAGTTTGAGGGGGAGAATCAGTACTACTAACAGTTTTTGCAGGTCAAAAAGGACCAACTGCTGATTCTATTGCTGAAAGATTGACACGACCAACCGTTTACAAGTTCAAGACAGATTGCAGTATCATTATGTTCTGGTATTCTAAAGGTCTTGTTTCAATTGCTACTTGATAATTGTTGCTATTTCACCTCACCTTCATACTTTGAGGGGGATGAACACCCACACACACAACCCCCTCACCAAAACCTCCGCCTTCACATCTTTCGTTGATTTTATCATTTAAGTACCTTTTTAGATCAAAACTTTCACAAGTTTCATTACTTTTGTGGATTCGTGGGGAGGAGAAAATGTGACCTTAAACATGTATAAACGGATATTACTGATTCGATTGATTCTAAAATGCTAAAGTCCTATCCATGCATGTGCTAAACATCTTTCGATTATCGACGCACATGTGTAGGGGGAGCATAAGTGTTAAAAATATCAAAAATGTCAAAGTTAACCAAAAGTTTGTGTTATACCACACGTATCTTGATAACTGTACAAAGAATCTTTTGTTCATGTTCGTGAAAGTGATCTTCTGGATATGCTGAGAAAGAGATGTTTGTGTACCACACAGGGTATTTATTCGTATGAATGCTCATGCCTGGTCTTCGGACTGCGCCCACTAGTGAAGTGGATTTCCATAAATGTACTTGTACAAGTTTGGATTTCCCAAGGCACTTCATATCTTTCGGGATATATTTCAAAACATTGATTTAAACTTTTGTTTGTGCCCCAAACAAATTTTATAAGCACATCGAATGTTTTTCAAATCATTTTTGCCACAGGCCTTCTACGGTACTTAATTGTATTAAGAAGTAAAACGCTGAAAAAAGAATTGTACGGTATAGTCAGCAGATAGTAACTGTACTGACTCACTCTTTACCATTCTATTAGTAGAAATACTTATAGTGTGTTAGTCTTCGGACATCTGGTCTAGAGAACGGCGAACATTAGGGAATCTGATACTTAGGTATTAGAGGAACTAGCTTGTCACGTGCCGGAAAACCTGTCAAGAAGGTTCTTTGAATGAATCTATCTGATCACAGGTGCAGTATTCATACTGTAATCATTGATCCTCACGGAATCAGAGGTTAATGTAACCGACCAGATTGAGTATCGTCTATACTCGGTCCCTTCAAAATATAAAACCTTTGTGTGTTCACAAAATGTTTTTCTAGAACACATTAAGTGGATTTTACATAACAAAATGTTTTTGTTGGTGACTAAATTGTTCTATCATAGCGAATGACGACTCAAAGTATCCGATGCAAGACATGCTCATATCCTTACTCACATATCTGAAGAAATCAAGAAAGTTTACATACAAAGCTTCCGCACAATCTCTGAAAATCAATGTCTTCTTCAAATGCAAAGGTTCAAATGATTGGAAGAAGATAAATCATCAAAGCTTTCAAAGATTCCAACAGATATGAGCATGTGAGACTAAAGATCAGCGTATGGCAAAGTCAAAGTGAAAGAAGATCACAAAGTAATTCAGAGAAGTAAAGCTTAAACAAGTCAAAGATCAAGATCAAGTCATCACATCAAGTTCTGAAGATCATGATCAAGGTGTTAAAGATTGAATTACCAAAGCACAACAAGTGAAGTACCCTATCAACAACGAGCTAAAGAGACAAGCACGAGTGAGCTTCAAACAACTTCTCATGACCTCATCTAGGGGGAGATTGTTAGGATCACATAAATGGACCCGAACAAAGAAGCTTCGGTCACTCGAAGATACAAGACAAAAGTCTAGCTCGTTTAAGCGTGTAATATTATGTAAACGGGCCATTAATGAAAAAGCCCAAGCCCATAAGAAAGCCCTCATAAGGAAATCCTAGTTAGTATAATACACCTAGTTTAGTCAATATTAGGTTAGCTTCCATTATTATTTTTTTCATATCAAGGGTTTTGTAGAACTCTGTTTTTCTTTCATAAAAGTTCTTTTATGTTTCATTCTTTCATTGCCATTGATCTTGTGATTTCATCCATGGGATATGGATTCTAGGGATCCTACTAAAAACGCAACTTTCTTTGATCAAAACGCATGTAGTAGTCACTTTTCTTAAGCCAAAACGCTGTCCTATCTTGATCAAAACGCAACGTCTTATATGATCAAAACGACAGTGACTTCGAGCAAAAATGCAATGTTCTTCTATCAAAACGCAATGTTCTTTGATCAAACGCAGTTTGTCTGATCAAAACGCTAATGTATAAAAAATTTGGCCCAGAGTAACGTTTAGTAAACGCAATGATGGTCTTCAAAACGCAACCTGTGAGACAAATGCAACACACAAATAAAACAAATATCAAAAGCAGTGATGAAGAATCAAAATCGCAACGAATTGAGATCAACCGTAGCGACTTGAATCCAAAACGTAATTCTTCCAATCAAAACGCAAGTAGGTCTTGAGCAAAACTCGTGTTTGGTCATCAAAACGCATATGAAATTTGTTGACCAAACGCAATGTCTTTCAATCAAAAAACGCAATGAATTTTGGACCAAAACGCAACAAGTAAAAATGTCCAATTTCTAAGTACGGTACTTGTTTGTCTCTATGTACTCAAAACGAACAAGAAACTATTTTGTTCAAAACGCAATGACGAAAATTTTCTTCTAACTTGGAATAAGCCCAAAATCTTCCAACTTGCTTATGAAATAAGTAACCATAACCCTAAATAAGCTATTACAAGTATTCTTAACTAGAAAGTACAAGCTTTTCGGATCAAACATCAACTTTCTAAGCAAAATGCACATAGAAAATCAAAAATAAAAAGTAAGAAAAAAGAGTAGTTTTCTAGCCACGAAATTGCGCAAGACAATAAGCTAGGAGAATAGCAACACAAAAGTACACGTTTTCTTCCAAAAGCTCTTAACAAACCACGAATTCGTGTGCTTATTTTTTCAATAAGTCACGAAATTAGTTTTTAATCCACAAATCAAACACGAAACACCCGAGGCTCTGATACCAATTGTAGGTAACCCTTTAACCACTTCACTTCATTACTTGTTGCTCGAATTCAAGAAGAAAAGAGAAGGAAAATGGAAGAAGTTTAGAAAGAGAAACAAGAGAGAGAAAATGGTTAATTTACTTGCAAATGGAATTCTTACAAATGAACCAACATCATTTTCCTTGATGGAAAATGGTATATATACCCTACACAACTACATGGGGCGTGTAGGCTTTTACTTGGGCCGGGCTCGGGATTAACTTGGGCTTTAGCCCGATACACACACAATATTAGCTTACATTTATGAGCCCGTTTACCCTTCTAGCCTATTACAACATATATTAATTTAGTGACCGAGACCTAATATACTAATGAACGAACTTCCATTGTTTGACTCAATATTTTATGGCTAACACTATAAGCTAAGAATTAAGAATTAAGAGATAAGTTCTATATCTACTGTTTTTGGTTTTTTGAGGATTTTTGATGAACTTTTAAAGCTGATTTACCTAAGATAATAAGCTAGAAAATGAAAAATAAGCTTTAATCTATATTAAGCTATGTGTAATCTATAAACCTACTGAATTTTAGATCCTAAGTCCTACTAATACTAGCTTAATTTAGGCTTAAGAAGACAGCAGTAGTAACTGAAGTTACTACTGCTGATGCAATTGACAAAGGGGCAAAATCTAATATGCAGGTTACCTTAAGGGTAAGACCTACACTACACACTCCTATTGAGTGTGTTTGAACAAACTATAAACACAAATTAAGCCTAGGAGGCTTGAATCAAAATTTTAACAATCTAAGAGAAAGGGAAAAGGTCCCCTGGTGCTGAGACAACCAAAATGAACTTAAACTTTTCAATTTTTGAAAACTAACTTAAGAAAACCACTAAACTACCCATTTTAGACTAAATCAAAGCTGGTTCAAAGACTTTTATCAAAAACCTTTGACTATTAAAGGTCAAACTACCTTAAACCAAACACCCCTTAATATTGTTGACAGATTTCAAAAAGCTTTTAAAATGGAAATCCACTTAACTAAACTTTGATACCAGACATCAATGAGACAGGGTTTCCAGCTCAAAGCGTAGGGTCTTCTAACACAGATGTATTAGATTTTCCATGCTTGCTAGTTCTCATTACCGGAACGTCTCAAAGCAGACAACACGGTAAGAGTGAATCAGATAGTTACTATCTTTCTGATTATGTCGTCAATTCATTTACTGGACCTTTATCGATATCCAGTTGACACAAGCTTGATTCATATAGAATCTCGCAAGTCACCTACCGCAGTGTTGTTTGATGATGACACTGGAAGGATTTCCATTCGTCATTGTGAATACTAAAGAGTATCACTCTGAATGTTCTGGCAGAATCACAAGGATAATGCGTAGGACTCTTGTTAATAGCTTGTGAACTTAATGATGTTCAATAAGTGTTTGTCATGGAATGTGTCCTAATGAGATTTATTTGATGATTCTCTGCTCCTAAAACTCGATTAGTGCCTTTTTTAGTTTTTAAGTAATCGGAAGGCTGGAGCAGACTGCCACCTATACAATATTAACTCAAAACTCGGAGTGAGAGAAAGTCAATAAATCGTGTGTAACTCCCGTGACAAATGAGAAAAGTTTCTTTTGAGAGAAAACATAAATGTTTTGGGGGAGGGTTGTGCATTGCAATCACTGGTCCATGATTCGTCTTCAATGTCAGTAATCAACCATTGTTGATTCTAACAGCATAATGTATTGACCTGGTTTTCTGCCTAATTGTGTGGAGGCTGCTTTTTAATCTTAAGATCAACCAAGAACAAGAGTGAGATGTGGGTTGGGATGTTAGAGAAAACTTGGATGGAATATGGATGATTGTATAAAATGAAATGTATGGAAAATGGAACAACCAACCCTCTCCAAGACTAGGAGAGGGTGTATATATACTACAATGGCCGGCCATGGGATGAGTTGGGCCTCCCATGGGCCTTGGGCCGGACTAGATTACTAATCTAATCCTTATACTAACTACGAGCTAAGACTTGTTACAACTTTGGAAGTGACCGACACTTTTTGTGTTTCCAACAAGATTGAACCATGAAACCGTTTCTGAATAGCACTTTGAGTCTTTTAGATCACATTTTAATTACATTTCTCCCCTTATTTTAAATTCTAAGTCACTTAGATTTTGAAATACTGTGTGATTAAAATTTGTCTTGAAAAGGCCATGGGGAAAACATTTTCTTAGCATGAATTACATGGAACATAAACTTGCTCCCCCTCAATTTTACATATGTTTGACACCAAAAACAATGATACCAAGTTGTAAAATGAATATAAAATTGAGGTTGAACACTTAGTCATCTTATAACTATCATTCTATTGAATTGTCATTATTATCTTGTTGTTATTAAGAGACTTTTTGGGAATGGTTTGAATACATAATGAATGGTCGTGAGATGATGTATCCAAACACATTAAACGTTGTTTTTCTAAAAACTCCCCCTTGAAAGATGGAGCGTTGAACACACAATTTTGAAAGATTATGAATCGTCAGTGAGAAATTCTTGAAAAATTGTGTTCAACATTTTGAAAAACATCATGTTAGAAGACTTCTCTTCCAACTCTAAGGGTAAGCGCACTTATGCGTACACTATCCTTTTTCTTGAGCTCAAAACTTTAAATGTCTTGTAAGAACAGCTCAAGACCGAGAAAAGTTGAATTTCTCGTTGTTAGGATAAGTTATCTTTATAGATAAACTTTTCTTTATTTGAAGTCCGAGTTATGTACTGATATTTGCACATAAGCCATTGTTGGGAATTATATTTGAGTTGATAAGACAAAACACGAATGAAACAAGATGGAAACAAAAGGACCAAAGTCGACATTGTGGGATTCTACAAGATGTAGAAGAAAATAAAGATTTGGTCAAAAAGAGATAAAGATGAAGAAATAAAGATTTGGTCAAACTTATTAATATCTTTTAAATAGTTTCTATGTAAAGCCTTGACCAAGATTTGGTCAAAAAGAGATAAAGATGAAGAAATAAAGATTTGGTCAAACTCATTAATATCTTTTAAATAGT
>BQNB010055707.1:0-38131 GCA_026074375.1 Tanacetum coccineum
ATATCTACCACTTTATATAGAACTTTACATCGTTGATTTATAACCATCCATCAACGAATAATCGATCCTTCAAATAATTCTATCGGTTTAAGCTTTAACGAACCGACTATCTTCAAACTTTCATCTTCTTTTTTGTTTTTTCTAATTTTTTTGATTTTTTTAACAAACCAAACATTATACTACGAATCTCGATGTAATTTCACCATATTCGCGATCATAATAACTCCGAATAATTTCTTCCATGATTCTTCCTTCGGACGTACCAATAATTGTGATGGTAGTAAAAATACATGAGTTTTGACTACTTTTTACATTCCCATTGCAATGTGCAAATTTCCTAACCATACTAGGGATAGAAAATGACACAAGACATAGGAAATACATACTTTACACTTTAAGCAACTAGCAACTGATAAATAGACTTAATCTAATAGGGTAGGCTAAGGTGTAATGAAACAAATAGTTGGTGTTACCCTAAAGGATTGGCTCTAAAGGTTTTTCTAGGGGTATATTACTCTAAAAATGAGAGTAAACAAAGGGTTATAAAGGCTTTTTGGGTGTAATCCTAGAAATTTACCAATTTAAACAAGTTACTCCATATAAATCCATAGTACTCATTATCGTGGTCTCGAATAGATATACCAAGCCAAGTTCTAAGGTCTACAACATCACCGGCATACTCATATTTTTATGGGATTTAGGTAAACATTTGGAAACGTATAAGGCTGAATCCTCACAATATCTAATAAGGGTTATGTGTGTAGGTTATGTAACTAGTAATTTCAAAAAAGTATGCTTGAATTTTTTTTTTAAATTTGAGCATAATTTAAGCATTTAAATGTGAAAAATAGGACAAGTAACGTTCTAATTCCCTTCCCCCCACTTAAATTATACAACGTCCTCGTTGTATAGATAAAACATTAAAAACGGGAAATTAAAATAATTAGAACGAGAAACTCCCCTGATGTTTTGCTCGGTAGATTCTCCAAGTTGAGTTTATGAGAAAAAATGTGTGTTGTAAATGCGTCTAGATACCAGCATGACTACAACACACATAGGATTCCAGATGATTGATACTTCACCAACTTTGTTGATTTCTTTTCCAGTGAGGTCCTGTGCAAAATATAGGAAAAACATGCAAAATCCTATCTCGGGTATCCTACGGTTAATAAATAATGAAAACAATAAACTATACAAGTAGTCAATACGCCGTATCCAAAAACTAGGATACGCCATATAGAAAGACCTGTAAAAAGTATCAGTACGAGTCAGTTTGCCAAATACGCCGTATCATGTTCATGAATACGCCGTATAGACATATCTGACAGTAAAGTTTTTAAATGCAGCAAAATAAAGGACTGATAATGTCCAGACATTCAATACGCCTTATGATATGGAGCGGATACGCCGTATTGATGTCTTGGAAGAAAGACTCGATAAAAATAAATAAAAATTGTTCGGGTTGTCTCCCGGGAAGCACTTTTCTTTCAGCTAGTCTTTAAGTTAGACTTTTTCTTCAACTTCCTTTTACTTCATCTCATGCACGCTTATGTGCCCACGTGTGAGCCATTCTTCCATCTTTATATCTCGGATATATTCGGGTCCCAAGTTCAAGACCCCCTTATAGAAACTTTTAAGCTTTTGGTACGGATGCGAGATTCCATTCAGCTTATCATGAACACTCACCTTTAGTAATGGCTTGATCTTGTTGTATTGGGCGTTGGATAGAATTCACATCTTTCTTCATCTTCATGTTCCTCTTTATCCAAAAAATTACTGTAGTAGTTTGCGTATGGTCCTTGTATGTGATTCCTCCAATTATAAAATGGAGAGCATTCATGATCATTTACTTTCCACCAATAATCTTAAAGTTTTACCAATAGTTCATAATCGAGTTCGTGGAAATTTCCAAAAGACCTCTTTAACCATGCGCAAAAATTCATTACACTTTGGCTTGCATCACCCCACAATTTTTCATAAATAGCTTTTTGCTTAAGGGCCTCTTCAAATTCCTGTCTGCTAACTCATTGTACCATTCACAGTCCTAAAAATAAGTCATGTAACCAACCCGAACCATTCCTGGTAGCTCTCCTCCATTATAGAATCCGTCTTTATTTGAATTGCAAGTGGGCCATTTAGCTTTCCCATTTTTGAAACGGAAAGGTTCGCAAATTTGATCACAAATTTCATATGGTACTCCATCTTCGGGCCATGGCTCTTCAAGTTCATCATTCAATTCGTTCTCATAATCTTCGTAAGTCTTAGCTCTTTCGACATTATGAGTAAATAATTCCAGATCAACTTTAAGAAGAAAATTGTACTCTTTGAATTCTATGCACAACGGTGTTTCGTAGTTGAAAAAGTTTGTTTCAATTCTAAAGATTTTAGCCGTTTCTTGTTTATTATCATTATTAGCTTCCTTAGCATCAGAAAATTCCTCATCAACAACTCTTTCTTGATCATTGCTCTTAATCCAAAAATCTCATAAGACTCTCTTGGTGAATGGATTCATAATCATATGGTTAGCGAATTACGTGGCCAACCATTTTTCGAACGTAGAATTGCTCGGATCCCTTATTGGTTTAGTCACCGTAATCCGACCAGTACGAGAAGGCGGGTAATATTTTCTAAAAAATTTCTCAGTCAAATCCACCCAACTAGTAATTGAGCTTTTAAATTAATCAAACCATTCTCTTGCATTTCCAACTAACGAAATCGAGAAAACAAAAAGCCTAAGTCGTTCATAATTCACATTCGACAAGTTAATGGGGTCAACAATTTTAAGGAAGTATTCGATATGCTCCACCGCGTCTTCTCCATTAGTCACACTGAAGGCATTATCGCGCAAATCATCAAGAAATTTACCTTTTAGTTCATAAGCTCTTTTACCATTAACCATAATACTTGCAATCCCTTAACAATAATTTGCCTTGTCATTAGTCGTTAATTATTTCATAGTTGTTTTCGTCTGAATATCTGCCATTACTTCTTCAATCTTTTCACTACTGATTAGTATGATCTGTGGCAATGGTAAAAATATCAGTAGGATTTGCTCGGAAGAACTGTAATACAGAAAATCGAGCAAGAAAATCAAATACGAAAATCAGCTCTCTGCACACTAGTATAGACATATCAGATACGTTGTATCAATTGATTGATTCAGTTGTATCAGATATACTGACCACTGGGATCCGTGTATTGGCAAAGAAAGTTAGATACGCCGTATTCAATTGAAGTGGATACGTTGTATCAGGTTATCGACCAGAACAGTGTATAGAAAACAATTTAAAACACACACACAAACAAATAAACAACTATACAAGCAAATACACAAATAAACATAATTTTACAAAATTTTACCACATCAATCTAAATTACAATAGTTATCTAATTTCACCAATCCTAAAGAGTTAGATCTAATCTAATGTTAATAACCAAAATATTAAATAAAAGTCAAGATTAAAATTTCACTCCCCGACAACGACGCCAAAACTTGATTTTGTGTCGCACGTGGTGGTCGTTACTTTCATGCGTATTCAAGCTTTCTAAAATTTTATATTTGGCTTTAGTTAAACCAACACTTTAAGGGCAGTGTTACACGGATCAGCTGCGAGTTCGTGGCTAAGTAGGAGTGATCGTATCACTAAGAGCGAGTATCTAATCATTATATTTTTATCAATATTAGGTTAAACAAACTACGTACAAATTAAACTATGTTAATTCTATTCTATGTTAAACCTATGCTAAACCTTAGTTAATCCTCATCTCTAACGGATAAGGGGAGGAGGGGGGGGGGTTTCAGTCTGAGGACTGGCCATGTCTTGTGGTAACTAGATTCAATTTAAGACCATAGTAACATACGCTAAGAGACAACACAAAAGACTAGAAGGCGGTCTAGCCAAATCTAAAAAACTGTATTACCCATGATTAACTCCAATTAGAACGATGATTTGTTTATTTAGTGCATTGATACTTATTCGAGGTGGCATCATCCATTCTTAAGACTATAGGCCATTACTTTTCCTTAGACCTAGGCACGTAGCAATCCTGTACAATGTTAAACGCACTCCGCCAAAATACATAACAAGCATCCTATATGCCTGATTATAATGTATCTTAGGGGTTTTAAAAGCAATGTTTATCTTGTTTAACCCAGATCATAGAGACCTTTACCATTATGCTTAATGGCAGTTACTATCTAGTACTCACTGCACAGTCATAACCACAATTGATTAAGACCATCTTCGTTGTTGATCCCAAAGGGTCACCTGCGGGTCTAAATAAGCTCACTAATCTAAAGGACAAAGATAGGTCTTATTTGATCTAATGGTTAGTATATAAATCACTATATGAGAGTCATCCACAGGAATCTAGCTACGTGGTCGGTATCACTAGATTTCAGTAGAATGATAAGTCACATACAAAAGAGTAACAAGTATAAAAACACGAAACCAGCAATCGATGATAAATACAATTGAGATAACAACCAACATTCAAATCTTCATAATAAATGGCCTAATACCCAAGGGTTATTAGCCTCAAATTCAGTCAATACAAGAGAATAATTCACACCAAGGTAAACTAACCTGAGTTAACACGATACGATACAAAATCGAACGTTACTAGAGTATAGGTGATTACAATGTGTTTTATCGAATTAATAGCTTTGCTGACTCTATTACTCTTATTGTCTTCTGTAAAATCGACACTTTTGTGTTAAGGTATCGAACAAATATGATCAACGCCCTGAAAAAACCGTTTCTAGGTTTTTAATTTTATAGGTCTTGGAATTTGTGGCATCGAATACGAAACTGTATCGAGAATGGATGAATACGACGTATCGAGGGTTTCTTGGAAACGTAAGGGACCACGTTTATATCATTCCAGCATATCTATCTTACTTTATATTGAATACGACGCTATATATGTCTCCTGATAATAACGGCCGTATTGGACTTTCTATCAGCTCTCGTGGTTTCTTGTCTGTAGGAGGCACCGATACGGTCGTATTCTTTCTTGAAGGATAAAACCGTTTCAATTCCGATGTCAGAACCCATTTCTTCAAAAGTCTTCGTTTAAGTCTGTATGGTATTTTTGTTAATCTTTACCAAGTACTCCTGTACTTCTGAGCATTTCTCAACAACAAAGATTAGTAAACAAATCTTGCAATATCAATACAAATATAGGTTATTTACTTGGCTTTATGATGCCTATCAAAATTGTCATTTATTTGATGTCATCACTAGCCAAGATTGTCTAGATTGTCTAAGACAATTTTCCCAGCTTCTATAACATCATTCCTAGCCTCCATTACAAAGTTCAGCTTGTTGTACATTTCCTTAGCCTCTAATGAGTTTATTCTGATGGCATTCTGAATCCTGATCAGCTGAGGAGTAGTCGTCATGTGAAATTCTTCTTCCTTTGACAGACGAGATCAAAATTACCACTGTAGAAGAATGTCCCTGACTCAGGTTCCCTGATAACCAACCCTTCTGATGCCACAACCCCTGAAAGAGGAACTAGATTCCTATGCATCTCATCCACTACTATGTCTTCCTTGATAAAAACCTCTTGAATGATTCCAACCCTTCTCTTTCTCTTCGAGTTCATTTTCTTCTCACATGAAGGAAGTTTAAATGATGTAAGTTCAGGCAGAGGAGAGATACCAAGTGTCTTAGGTTGGGTTACCACCCACTGAAACTTAGCTTTCAAGTTCTTGAGAAGCTGATCATTTGCTTTGGTTTTTGATTTGGATGCTAGAGCATGCAACTCCAGTCACTTAGTGAACCCTAGCTTATAAAGCACAAAATTTTCATACACCATGAGATTTAGAGGCTGATTGTTCCTTACAATTCTCATGGTGGCTTATTTGGTAGAGTTGTTTACCCTGTAGTTGAACTTGGTTATTGGCAATGAATCATCCCTGAAATTGATATAGTGATTGTATTGTTCCATCATCTTTGCCCTTTTTGCCTCATACGCTGCTAACTCAGTTGCTGAGCTTTTAGTTCTTGAGGGGTCAACACCTTTAACCTCTTTTCAGACTTTTCTTTTTTAGTTTTTACGACAACTAACCTTTTGATTTCCTCCATTTGAGCCTTAGCCTTCTCAATAGATAGTGGACCTTCTCCAACGGCGCTGAATTGATGAAGATTTGAAATCTTTAGAGCTGACCATCCTTGTCCCATGAAAGGCATAAGTTGTTTCATTTGATCATCCTCAGAGGCTATGCCTTTTCCTTTATCAACAACCTTTGGAGGAGGAGTAGGGGATAAATCAGAGGATCCTGAGCTGAATAAGTTTGCAGTGAATTGATCACATAGGATGTTGTTGATGATGATTGATGGTCTGATTGAGTTTAGAGGAGTTGGGGAAGGAATGTGAAAGTTATCCAAGACAACCTTCGGTTTCTTGACAGGAGGTTCTTCACTTGAATAAATTAGCAATGCAGTTGAGGTTTGAACAACTTGGTCAGATGATTCTTGCTCCACCTGAGCAGGTGTAGGCACTTTTGTGTTTGTAGAACTAGTGGTAACTTGCTCCTCCTAAGCAGGTGAGGGAACATCTTCAGTTGGGGTAGATTGTTGTTGGGACTCCTTCTCCTACTTAGCAGCAACCGTGTTAAAGGCTGGTGCTAAGTTCATCAATCTGACAATCTCCTTTGTAAGCTCCACCAGCTCACAAATGTTAGTTGCACTCTTTTCCACCTTTGTCTGAAGCTGCTTGGCATTGATGACCATGATATCCCTGGGAACTCTTACCTGGGAATGAACTAGTTGCTCTAAGTATTGTATCAGCTGCATCTGATGTTTTGCATTCCATCTAAGCAACTCATTCATAGTCCCAATCTGTTTCTTTACATTGCGCTGAATAGATTTTCCCACTGTAGTTCTGATGGCTTTGCCCAGCTTCTTTTGAAGAATCACAAACCTTTCACTCTCCATTGTGTTTAGAGCATTAAACTTTCTGTTCAGTGGTTTGAGGATAATGTTAGGAACTTTAGCTCTAAGGGTCTTTTAGATTCTCTTGTCAAACTTGGGCATGGCCATCTTGACAGGGTCTTTTTGAAGATCAGGGAGAATGTTCTCGAGAGTGTTAGATAGTAGCTTAGGTAGTCTTTCTTCAAGAGCATCAACTACCATCATGGGTACCGCGTCATCTATTTTATCAGCCACACTTAAGATGGTTCACTTTTGCAACAAGTGAAGAGATATCCGTTTGAAGATGACCAAATGGGTCTGAATTTGATGGCTTATAAACGAAAGCATTTAAGTTGGTATCTTGAGAAGTAGCCATATCTACCAACTCACTAATCACATTATCAGCATTAGCCTCCTCGGTCTTTGATAATTCTTGTTTGTGCTCAGATTTATTATCCTCATCATCATCAACAGTTTCAAACCCAGATATAGACTCAATCTCATCATCAGGCATAGATTCCAGGTCAGAACCAACCTTTTGAAATTCAGCATCCATTGATGAGCCAATCAGAGTGATCTCAACAACATCATCATATGTAGCTTGATCAACCTTCTCTTTGTCAATGAACTTTATCTCTAACTCAGTGTCAAAGGGGCTCTCCTCAGCATGCCCATACATCTCCTCAAGTGGAATGTTTCCCAGCGATGTAATCCCAGAATCCTTCACAACCTCCTCAACAATTGTTTTAGGTACATGCATAAGTTGGTTAGTTGAAAAGTGAATTTGTAATAAAGGGAAGGATCGCCAATACGCTACCCCTAAGAAGAACGAGGATGATAATTCAATCCCCTCAAAAGACTTTTGGGACTCTTTTCATTTGTGAGTTTGTAATGTGGGTGAGGATCGCCGGTACGCAACCCCTAAAAAGACTAAGTGTGATTATTCAGTCCCTCAAAAGTCTAAGACCTTGGGACTCTTTTGATTTGTGATTCAGTGACCCCTGAGGTTGAGTGAAGCGTACTCAGAGGTTTGACTTTCATGAGCAAGATTTTGTTGATCCTTGCAATGTCTAGAGTTTTCAGGGTCAACATTAGACGTTATAAACCTAACGTATCATTCCCTTCAGAGTGTATAGAGGAATTATAAGATTAAGTGATGACCCTGACTCTCTATTGGGTCGTGCAATTATATTTTGATCGTTAATTATAACTTATAAGGTCGTAAGTAGATCTAGTTCAAACCGATAAAACCAAGACCAAAATCGATGCTAACCAAAACCATTGGTCCAGTTCGACCTCAATCCGATTTTAAAACCACACATACCAATAATTTAATTTGTGTAATTCATAAATTAAAAAGCCATCGATTCCAAAAAAGCATTTGGAACAAACACACCCTTGGGGTAACACACATTACATAAGATGAAGGAAGCAGATCTAAAGTACTAAAAATAGTAAGTAGAGTAGTAAATGAAAGAATGGTATTCAAAGGCAGATTCTTCTCATCATCATCATCAAAGAAAGGAACTTCAAGTCCAGAAAGTTCCAACAGTCCTCGATCCACAAACTCAAATTCAAATTCCAACTCACCGATTCAACTAGTACCCGAAAACAAGAAGAAAACCGCACCTAAACCAGCTCTCGACTCGCGAAACCGCAACCTGAAAGGTCGCCGCGTTTCGCCGTATTATAGCGTCGCGTCCTTGGATTGAATCGGATTAAGACGCGATCTGGGCCCTTGCCTCAAGAGAGTTTTTTAGGGTTTGGTGGTGGTAGTGGTAATGGGAAGAGTAATTTGTCGAAAGCGAAAAATGGAAATGATAAGAAGAAGAGTGTGGTTGATAATGTGGATGGGGTTAATAAGAGCGGGAGCTTGCGTAATGGAGAGTCTTCTTCGTCCGAAGCTGGTACTTACTTTTTTTATTCAAAACCCGAGTTTTGATAAAGCCTTTGTTAACGTAGCTGTATAGTCATAATTAGTAAGTGGAAACGCTAGTTTCTTGTAAATGCTACTAGAAGTAGCGTTTTGATTTGGAGCGTTTAGAAACGTAGGAATGCTAGTTGCTTCAAAACTCTTGCTACCAAACATACCAGTAGAATAATGTATGTGTATTGATACTATTCTTGAAAGATAAGCAAATAGACCCGACACCAAAAAGCAAATTGCTTTCACATTGTTACAAAAATGATTAGAAACGGAATTTACTTAAAGAACTAATATTTGATATTAATGGTAGCCGCCTAGCTGTGTTTCTCACATGTGCCCTTAGGTATTTATATACTGTTATAAAGCTCACTGAACCTAGCTTATAACCTAAGTTCAATTCCCGCTAGGTGCAAATAACCATAAAGTGGCCACGCCAACCTCCTAAATAGGGAGGGCTTTACGTGGGTTCAAACCCCGTGAATTAGTCTTCCAAAAGGTCGGAAACCATGGTTACCCCCCAAAAAAACCTAGTTACCTAGCTTACAACTTTTATAGCCAAGCGAACTCTTTACCATTTAGCGTTATGTAAATATATGAGATCCTTTTGGTGCAAAACTCTGTTTTGCGATACAAGTTCGAGAAATTCCCCCTATACTTCATTGATATTTAGCGCGTACCAAAATATCAACTACAACACCTAATTTCAAACAACACACAAAATCACCCTGACTCCTTCTCCACTGTGTTCCACCTTAGCTCTGATTTATGTATAACTGTATCCTTAAATTCTTAAATGTTCGCTAAATTGAATCTCAAAGGTTAACAAATACACATATGGGTAGAGGCTGAGAGAGATTTGAAGTAGGTTGAATTAACTTTGAAGCTTTTCACTTTTACTAGTTTATGGGACAGCGTCTTTCCAAATAATATCCGTATGTTTAGGACACATTGGTTTTGTTTAAGCTCCAATTAACCAGAGGGGGGGGGGTGGGGGGGTTGGTGAGACAATTACCTTGAATAGGGCTATCAAGACGAAGGGATACTTTGGGGGTGGGGAAGGGATCTGGGTGGGGTGTTCGAAGGGAAGCGTTGTACTCCAGAGATGAAGGTAATTTTTTTTCAGGCGTTGCAGTTCTATTTCCTTCATTGTTACGCTACCTGCTTTAGATAACTTTAATTCTGTACGATTGGTAATTGAAACATTAGCTTATGCTTTTGTAGACATCATATGATTGTGAGAATCCTAAGGAATCCGAATCACCCCGCTTTCAAGCTATAATGCGGGTTACAAGTGCACCCAGAAAGAGATATCCCAATGACATCAAAAGTTTCTCCCATGAGTTGAACTCGAAAGGCGTACGGCCTTTCCCACTTTGGAAGCCTCGTGGTTTAAATAATGTAGAGGTACACATCCAAATTCTAATATTACAGGTGGACAAATGGGCAGGTCTGGAGGGTTAAGGGACGGGTGAAAGCGAGTTTGGGTCATCTAGTATGAGTCAATGCGTCTTGTCGGGCTAGATCACCTTTTTATCCAGTATTTGTAATTATTATACATTATTAATTATGTCAAATGCTATTACAAATTTATGCTAATTCAATATACTCGCAACTTTTTGAATAAGATGGTTTAGGAGGTTTTATGCATAAAAAATACACTTTGGAAAACTTTATGTCGGATCAACCCATTTGACCTGTTTTCTTTTGGCTAGTTGCTCTTATTTTTTCAGTTTGATATTAGAGATAAAACATGACCCAAGTCGGCCCATTCATATCCATGACATTAATTCTTCACCTCTGAGCTATATATTTTGTGTTGAATACTTTGATGCTATTATGTTCTTATATCAATTGTCACTACCACATCATCGGAGCAGGAGGTTTTATCAATGATTCGAGGCAAGTTCGACAAAGCAAAAGAAGAAGTAGATGCTGATCTGCATAAGTTTGCCGGAGATCTGCTCGTGATTCTAGAAAAAAATGCAGAAAGTCAACCACAAGTGCAGGAAAATTTAGAGGACCTGCTTGTATTGGCTCAAAGGTGTGCCATGACATCACCTGGAGAGTTTTGGTTGCAGTGTGAAGGCATTGTTCAGGAACTTGATGATAAACGTCAGGAGCTTCCCATGGGTATTTTAAAGCAGCTTCACACCCGTATGCTTTTCATACTCACAAGATGTACGCGACTGCTACAATTCCACAAAGAAAGTGGGTTAGCTGAAGATGAACTCGTTCTTAAACTTCGCCAGTCACTGCATTCTGTAGATAAACATATTCCCAGACCCTCAAAAGCAGCACCAAGCAGAAAATTCTTCAGTGAGGAACAACACGGGTTACCCGGGGTGAATCTGAAGAAGGAAAAACCTCTAAAACCTGAAAATATTCTAACTCCACCTCCTTTAGAAACTACAGATAACTTGGATTCCCCAACGGGAAGAAATCGAATGGCATCTTGGAAGAAATTCCCATCTCCTGGTGGAAAAACCCCTAAAGATGAAGTTATGGTAAAAGAGCCAAGTGATAATAAGGTGGCTCGAGATGTGGATTTGACTACCTTGAAGCCTCCTGAATTGATAAAAGATATAGATGCACAAATTAGTAGTCCTTTCAAGCATCAACATCGAGTTTCATGGGGATGGGGTGATCAACCTAATATTACTGATGAAAGTTCGATAATTTGTCGGATTTGTGAGGAGGAGGTTCCAACATTGCATGTGGAAGATCATTCTAGAGTTTGTGCAATTGCTGATCAATGTGATCAAATGGGTTTACGTGTAGATGAACGCCTAGTTAGAGTTGCTGAAACCCTAGAAAAGTTAATGGAATCGATTTCACATAAGGATTTTCAAAATGTTGTTAGAAGCCCAGATGGTGCTGCCGCTAAAGTATCGAATTCGAGTGTCACTGAAGAGGGTGATCTTGTGTCCCCAAAGCTATGTGATTTGTCTCGAAGAGGCTCAGAGGACATGCTGGATTGTTTACCGGAAGCTGATAATTCTGTATCCATGGAGGATCTTAAAAGTCTACCATCTATGTCATGTAGGACTCGTTTTGGTCCCAAATCGGATCAAGGAATGACAACGTCATCTGCGGGTAGCATGACTCCTAGGTCACCATTGACGACGCCTAGGACCAACCAGATAGACCTGCTATTAGCAGGAAAGGGTGCTTACTCGGAACATGATGATCTTCCCCAGGTAGTTCAAGCATTATCATATATATCGTTAATTCACTAATTACTTGCAATCATGCATAAACAAGCATCTACTTTTATCTTTATAGCATGACGTTTCTGTATCATGTTGAATTTTTATTCCTGTAGTATATTGATCTGTTTCGTGTGTTGTGTTGACCTTCTCATTTTGATGGAATGTTTAGATATGTGATTTTAAGATCAGGTAAATTAGCTGCAACGAAGTGATAGAAATTGGGGATGCAAAAATAGTTTGGTACAAAAATTTTAAATCTGTTTGTTTGGGCCCTAAAGATTCAGAAAATCCCAATCAAAATTGGTTATGCCAAACACTACAAAGTCGCAATAACCAGTTTTTCTGTACTTCTAATTTTCCACATCTTGTTTTGCTATCAGCCAATATAGCCAATGCCCTCTCTAGCAAGACTTGAGCACCTTACACATCATAAAGAAAATGCAGATGGTCACAAGATATTAGATGTCATTTTATACATCAAATTCATTCATCAAAAGCATACATGTCATACCGTTATATAACATTCTTGCTGCACTAGGATGAGAAAATTGAAAGGAATGTAATCTGCCAACCATATAGAAACCGATGTATTTTTGTGTTGATAAAGCTCTACTCATGTATCCCCTATGGCACATACCGGCCTGCAAGAATGCTTTTTTCTGTTTTCCCTAAGGTGAGTGAACACCTGCCAACCAATCCCATGAGTGTATGCTGCTCTTTCTTGGAATCCTACATAAGTGCATTAAAATGATTAGTAGCTTTACGGCTTTATTCCCTTTGAAAATGGCCTCTTTGTTTTTATGTTGACCTTTTGCTATCCGTCCTGCACTTAACCACATTTTTCTTTCCAAGGCAGAACGTCAGATTAGTCCAAAAGTATATCTATGATAGAGGATAGTCGGGTACATATGGTAAAGAAGGGTTGGGTTTTGCACTTTTTCTTCTTGATACGTGCTCTTCTTTATTTTTGGGATGTTTCATTTAGTTTTGAATTGCTCAAAATAAGTAGAAATCTATATACTTCCAGTAGAGCATGATTATGTGCCGTTCCTTTGGTGGTTCAATTGTGTCTGCGGATGAGTTTTCCATCTGTTCTTTTTTTTATCCGAGTTTGCTTAGCTGACATAGCATATACATGTTTTTACTTAGCAAGAACTGTGAAGGATATGTGTGCGTGTGTTTTTGTTGAGTAATTAACATTTCCATACTGGAAATTCTAATTTATGTAGATGAATGAACTGGCTGATATTGCTCGGTGTGCTGGAAATACACCCTTAGATGATGACCGCTCTTTGTCATATTTGTTGACTTGTCTTGATGACCTGAGGGATGTCATTGACCGCAGAAAATTTAATGCGCTTACAGTTGAGACATTTGGAGCACGGATAGAGAAGCTTATTCGGTTAGTTCGTTTCAAATATATAAACTAGATGTTCCAGTTTTGACGCATTTACATAAAAATAGGTTGCTTTGGGTTATATTTTAAATCTAGTAGGTCAAATGTGTAAAATTTGAAAACCGCTAAAAAGGGAACATGTCAAATGTATTGAAAACCGCTTGTTGAAACTGCTTATCTGTTTATTTCTTTTTGAAACAAGCAGTTTGGGAAAAAGCACTTTCGATCTGCTTAATACAGCTTATTTCACTTGCAGTCAATAAGAAACACAGTTTGGATAAGCAACGGTGAACACCTTGGGAACGGCTTATCTGCTACATCAAAACGTAATTAGCAGATAACCAGTTTTAATACGCATTTCCAAACAATCTCTAAAATTGCTTATCTGATTATTGTGTTTTTTGATACAACAAATAGTAATTTTTTAGTGTATGGATGGAGGCAACCTGATTATGATCATCTTGGGGGTCATAGTCAATGCTGGATAATCAGTTTCAAAGTTGCTTTTCTAAATATATCATCTAATTCTGATCATTCTACCTATCAAGTTCTCACATAATCAGAATTTCCAAACACTAGTACAACTGATTATCTGATCATGTTAATTTGTTACAACGGAAGCACCATCTCTTGCATCGAGTGTTATAGCTGGTCATGTAACCCGGAGTTGATATAAGCAATTCCAGAGACCCCATAAAAAAGTAATACATCAACTGAGAAAGTGAGAAGTAGAAAAAAAATGTCTCGTAACCCGGAGTCTGTGCTTGAATTACTTTTATGGAAACGTACATGTACAGTAATAATCTAGTTTTTTTTTTCCAAAACTCTTGTACAGTTTCTAGGAGCCAGGATAAGATATACACCAAGTCATATGTTCTTTTGCTTACCAGACAATTATATCTGCATCTATTTATAGTTCATAACACAATGAGTTATGTTTACCAGGGAGAAGTATTTGCAGCTTTGTGAGATGGTTGATGATGAAAAAATTGATATTGCAAGCACTGTTATCGATGAAGATGCTCCGTTGGAGGATGATGTTGTACGCAGTCTGAGAACAAGCCCTATGCATTCAGGGAAGGACCGGACTTCAATAGATGACTTCGAGATTATAAAGCCAATTAGTCGTGGAGCGTTTGGTCGGGTTTTTTTGGCCAAAAAGAGAACAACGGGGGATCTTTTTGCCATAAAGGTGACCTGAAATATCAATTGTTCTCCATATTTCTGTAATTCTTTACTTTTGCATGATACCTCAAGTTTATTGTTTGCAACAGTGTATGACAAAAAACTGAAATACTACATAACTGGAACTGAAAGTTCAAGAGTTTTTAAACAGGACCATATAGTATCGGTTTGAGGTTTTCTTAAAACAGTTTGGTCTCAAACTGGACCGTGAACGAGATAAAACTTCGCATTTGTGATTAAAGCAAATTTTCTTGCCTTTACCACGTTGTTTCATATAAGTAAAACTAAGAGACCATTATGGACAATTAAATGGGTACCAACTCAGACCAAATTGAGAAGCGTTTTGCCATAAATGGAACCGAGAATCAGCCCAAGTACACTAAGTCCTGTTCTGTACTTGGTTTACGTGCTGCTTGAGTTTTGCACAGTCATAATTGTTCGTTTCGCTATGAGTTGTTGCAGTCTATTAGAATTTTCCATGTGTTGCACTTTTGTATGATGCCTCTTGTTATTCATCAGAAAACCGTTCTTTTTAAAATATTGTCTAGTTTATTACTATGTACTTCGTTGCATTTACTTTTTGTTTTATCTGCATTTGCTTGCAGGTCCTTAAGAAGGCTGACATGATCCGGAAGAATGCCGTTGAGAGTATATTGGCAGAGCGTGATATATTGATATCAGTCCGCAATCCATTTGTGGTAATGATATTTAGCCTTGGTTTGAAACAGAGGTGGCAAAATGGGTGTTGTATAAATGGGCAAAGGGGTTAAGGTCAACATGGGTAATTTTTAGTACACTTTGGTTTGGTTTTCCGAAAGCACTTCTTCTGCATTTTTCTTTGTTAGATAATGTGTGTGTGCCATATGATACAATTTTTTTTTTATTCCAATAATGTCTGATGTTTTATAATAAAATGATTTTGGAGGTTTCGTGCTGGAAAAATACACTTTAGGTGACTTTCAACGTGTTTGACCACTTTTATTTTACTTAAAATTTACCCATTTGACGCAATGGAGATTGAACATAAGCCAAACCGGCCCAATAAGTAAATGAGTCGAAATTGCCTCTCCCACAAAAAGTTATAATCTTCTTACTTGTTCGTCATTTATGCCAGGTTCGTTTTTTCTATTCTTTTACTTGTCGCGAAAATCTGTACCTTGTTATGGAATACTTGAATGGTGGTGATCTATATTCGTTATTGAGAAACCTTGGGTGCTTGGATGAAGACATCGCTCGTATATACATTGCAGAAGTGGTATGTTTTAGTTTAGTTGAAGTATAAATTTTTTGTATTGGTCATTTTTAATATGACATCACATTTTGTGCAGGTTCTTGCCTTGGAATATCTGCATTCTCTACGTATCGTTCATCGTGATTTGAAACCAGATAATTTATTGATTGCACATGATGGTCATATTAAGGTATATGATAATAATTTGTTGGCTTTTATTTTATAAATCTTAAGTAGGAAATAAGGGACAGGCTGTAGGATATGTTTCACAAATCAGTTTAGACATCATGTTTTAGTAAACTAAATTGAGTGCTCAAAGTTTATTTTTATGCATAGACCTCCTAAATCAGTTTAATCTAAAAGTTAATTACCATATTTGACATGCTACTTACTAAAGTAACTGGAAATAAGTACTTGGTCCAGTCCAACTTGGCTTGACCCATTTCAAGCAGTACCAAAAATTACCCATTTTCACATGTTAGCCAGCTCTTCATACATACTATGTTTACTACCTCTAATTCTGTTTTATTTTTGCCTTGCTCTATATATTATACATGTATTCACCCTATAATCTCAGGTATATTATCATCTTTAATCACTTACCATATATCATTCTTATTGTTTTGAGCAGTTAACAGATTTTGGGCTTTCAAAGGTTGGTCTGATCAACAGTACAGACGATTTGTCTGGTCCAGCGGTGAGTGGCACATCACTACTTGGAGATAATGAATCTCAATCATTATCTGAGAGTCAGGAAGAAAGACGTAAAAATCGGTCCGCTGTTGGAACACCTGATTATTTGGCACCCGAGATTCTTCTAGGAACTGGACATGGTTTGTTGACCACTTAATATAATAAAAATTGCTATTTTATAATGCTTTATTGTTAACTTTAAGTTGGGGGTGCGAGCTATCTCTCTACATAGCTCTCTATGGTATGATTTTTATGCCAAAGTTTTTAAACATATATATTAACTACAAAATGTTATCAAATATCTTGTAGGTACATCGGCGGATTGGTGGTCAGTTGGTGTAATACTGTTCGAGCTGATTGTTGGGATTCCTCCTTTTAATGCAGAGCACCCTCAGGTTGTTGCTTTTAATTATTGTGTTTTTATGATATTAGTCATTCATGACACTTACGTGAGTTGACCTCCTATTGTTGTAATCTAACCTTCCTAATTGATTCTTCAGATGATATTTGATAACATTCTGAACCGTAACATACCCTGGCCAGCGGTGCCTGAGGAAATGAGCCATGGCGCCCAGGATCTCATTGATCAGTAAGAGAGACTTCTTAACTTATATCCCTCTGATAAAGTATATCTGCATGTGTGCTTTTGAACTTGTTTTAAGTATAAATGTCAAAATTGAGGTTTGGTTGTTTGATTGTATCTCAATCGATTACCAGAGGATCTTTCAGGTGGCAGTTTTGACCCATCTACTTATGGAGGAGTTGACTTAGAGTTATTTTTATTTTCTAGTTCCGAATGAGTGTATAAAAACATTAACTGAAGAGGATCGGCTCTAAAGTCTCCCAAATTGCATAAAACTTTCTAATTCATTTCACTTAACAAATTTAATTATTACTGAAATGATCCAATTCTCGCTTTTAAATCTGACACGATAAACTTTTACAAGTTAAAAATTAATTGGACCAAACCTAACCCATTTTGGCCCATATGAAAAACTACCTGATTTGGCCCATACAAAAAAATTAGCTGTTGTGCCCATTTTGCCACATGGCCAATTCAAATCTTTATATACAATTGAAAGTTACTCTCACCTCCTAAATGTTAAAGGGAAAACAAGAAACTTTACTTATTAATTTGTTGCAAGTAACGAAAATCAATTATCCTCTAAACAGTTTAGTGACTTGTGAATTTATTGTGTAATCGTTTTGCAGATTATTGACAGAAGATCCTAACCAGAGACTTGGAGCTAGGGGAGCTACTGAGGTTGGTTGGTTATTTGCTTCATCAACATGATGATGTACATTTCTAATAAAATGAAGCTTCACTGTCTGAATTATGCAGGTGAAGCAGCACCCATATTTTAGGGATATCAACTGGGATACACTTGCCCGGCAGAAGGTGCATTCGACTTCTGTTCGTTACACATATTTACATACAAAATTAGAGATGGCAATTTTCCCATACCTCGCTCCGGTGGGATTGGGTATTATCGTTGTTGATAAGAGATGGCAAATTGTTACCCATTTACTCATGATTGCATCCCTCTGGGCTGTGTGTTATTCCAAAACAGGTTAATGTGTCGAACGGGTTAAATGGGTACAAGGTCACACACTGCCGTTAATGCGGTTATTCCAAAACAGGTTAATGTGTCGAACGGGTTAAATGGGTACAAGGTCACGCACTTCCTTTAATGCATCAAACCTCCTTAACGGTTTTAGACCAAGATCTAGAATATTATTATGATAATATTTTTAAACGTGATCATAGTCCATGCATTAACTTTATATGGAGGACTAAAATAACGGACAAAGACGTTTTGGGGGGTCTACGGTCTCATAAGACTTGCTTGTTTCAACCCGCCCATCCTGCCACCTGTATGTGAAACTTTTTGAACTGATGATGCCACTATTTTGTGTCAGGCTGCATTCATCCCTTCATTCGAAAGTGAACTGGACACCAGTTATTTCACAAGTCGCTACACGTGGAGTAACTCAGAGCAGGTATATGCCGGCAGTGAATCAGAAAATTCTAGTGATGATGGAAGCATGAGTGGTAGCAGTAGTTGCGTAAGCCATCACAATGATGAAGTGGTCAGTAGCTCTATAACTTGATACAATGAATAATTGATTATATGAGCTTGAAATGTTTTTGCGTAGCCTTGTGCTAACTTGTCTTGGTGGACATCTGCTGACAGGCTGATGATTTTGGGGGTCTTTCTGAACTTGATTCAGGATATGCTGTCAACTATTCTTTTAGTAATTTCTCCTTCAAGGTATTGCGTTTTATGACAGGATTTACAATTATTTTCAGTACCATGCTGTGAAAGTTCGCTTTTTTATTATTACAAACTGTCAATAATTTCATAGCATGCTGGGAACCATCTTTGCTTGACATCTGAAAGGACCATTCATTCATACACTTATATATGCAGATCAATTATGTACATCATGATTAAATCTTTGCAATATAGCTTATTAAATATTTAAATGCAAAAACTACTTTTTGTATAGCATAATACTAAAGCTACTATGTTAACTAATTAATCAAAAATCATCAAGTGTAACAGCATCATTAGAAATTTTGGAAATAGCCATGTATTTTGTTATGTAAATTTGGATGGAATATTGATCATTCCATGAAGGATTCTTTTCTGTCAGATCTTTTGTATTTCGATTCAAACATTGTTTTTGGCTTTTCAATTATTCAAACTGTTATCATTGATCGTAGTATATTGTCATAATTTAGATAGTAAAAAGTTTTAATTAATTCTCCGTAATTTCTTAGAGAAATTAATTTTTTACGTGAAAATTTTAATTTTGTGGGATAAATCAAGTAAATTGGTCTTCGACGAAGTTAAATGGCCATGTAGCTCATTTCTGGATTTAGTTCTTTCCATTTCAGTAATCAGAAAGAAATCAAACACACATATATTCACAAAAAATCACTTGCTCATATCAGAAAACTATTTGCCGCCATTTAAAATATTGGTTTACATCTCGGAAAGTAGCCTGCTGTATTTTGTTTGTTTTCCTATATTAGTATTAGTTTGTTCGATTTCTCCTTATGGATGACATAATAATGTCCGGGTACTAATTATGACTTTGTTTTCATGCATATCAATTGTAAGTATATTTTCTAGCTTGGTATTAACTTGTATTTGCTGCACAGAATCTATCACAGCTCGCATCAATCAACTATGATTTGCTCACTAAAGGCTTGAAGGATGATACACCTACAAATCGTAATTTATAGTCTATCTGGACCTCCCTTTCAAAGACAAAGATGTTATATGCTGATGAATATCAAGTGGGCTTATCAGCTTTGCTGATTGTATATACCATGTAAATGTATGTATCTTTATTGTCTCCATATATCTGTTGGACTTCATATTATATTTGGAAGTAAATCTTTTTTGCGTTTTAGATGTAGTAAAGGCCTAAATGGAGATTCTGTGCGGAGGCAGACTTATGATACAGTCAGAGTATGACTCCCGTTCTTATCATCTTACGCGAATGGCTTGATTGCACCACATATGATCGTGGCTGTCCAACCTCAAGAGGTTGACGTAGTGGTGAAGGCCACAAGTCCAATGGGTTCAACTTGAATATACTTGATGGGGTTGTCCTCTTTGTGACGGGCAATGAGGATGCATGCTACCAAATTTTGAGGTGCTTTCTTTGCTTTGTTTTCTCTTGTACTTTTTTTGCCTAGCGAACGTTCCCTTATTTCCCCAATTCCAACAATTATTGTAATAGCCAAAACTTTGTAAATTGCATGTTATAATTTGTTGTTGCTGAAAATTGATACATATGTTTTCCTTATAATTGTCATCGGACAATTGGAACTAAAATTTACCCAGATTTGGTGGTTCAGAACTAGGGATTCGAGAATTTACAGTGTTGAGATAAGTACTCATCTATATTGAATGGATATATTAATAATTGCTTCTCACTTCAAGACCCCTAAACCATAGATGGAGATGCTCAATAACCCGAGGGGGTATTGGTACGCTGCGGCTTGCCCACGAGTAGGAACCGACCACCAGCAAGCAAAACAAAATATTGGATCATTGATCTGGTAACTTGGATCTTGAACACTATATAGTATTGTGACAACTTGAAGATGATTTAACTGGAAACCATCAAAATGACAACTAATGAAAAATCCTTGCTAAAAAACTTGACACCAAAATCAAGAATATCAAAATGATCTTTGCAAACCTCTAATGCATCCATCTTTATTTATCACACATACCACTAGATGAAATCGACAAAGCACCACCATAACTTGAAAGTCTTGAGCGGGTTAGTGAAGGTGACATTGCAAGTAATTATATAGTGGCGGTGAAAAGACGAGGTTATGAAATTGAAATGAAAGCAGAAGCGTAGTGTGTTTCCCACTCCACTACAGCAGATCACTTCTTGATGTCCAGGGATGAAGCAGATCTACAACTCATTTCCGAGAGAAGGATAATACATCCGCAGACGGTTTTGGGACATCGTCTAAGGCCTAAAGCGGATTAGGGCCCAACTCGACAAATTAAAAGTAGATCAATGATTTCGATCAGATCCATTCAAGCACTGGCATTTGGCAACATACATTTACCTGAACTAAATCTATGTGCTTTGTTTAATTATGCAAAACTGAAACAAAAGCAGCTTAAAATATGCATGGTTCTTAGAAGGGCAAAAAAAACATCATGATCATGTATGCAAAGAATTTGTACCCGACTACATGTATGATGTGCTTTAAGATGAAGAATAAACATATCACATTCACAATTTTTTAATCAACAAACTTCTAGCTTCTCGGTTAATTAAGTACTAAAATAGTCGTCATTGTCTTCTCAAACTCCTTTGGTCAGATCCCACAGCCTAAGACTATGTTAAAAATCAAGAATGGCACAACTGACCACTATTGACTTTTCAAGCAATCAATAGAATTCTCAGGACCAGGATTTGGTTCATTTGTAACAGGACCAAAAACATAGTTTCTGTCCACTTTTAGTCCAATCCCGTGAATTTGCACTAAAATTTTTGGACTAAAAGTGAACCGAAACTATGTATTTTGGACCAAAAGTGTAACGAAACTATGTCTTTTGGACCAAAAGTGGACCGAAACTATGTGTTTTGGACCAAAACCAAACTTTTTTTTATTTTTGGACCAAAAGTGAGAAAATGCACCAAACCACAGGGACCAAAAATGTACTTAACTCTAGTTTTTATTTAAGAAGATAGCCAATTTGACTTTACGCACCAAATCAGTTCAGCAGAACATACGAGTTTATGTACTTATTTCGTTTTCCTAAATTACTGTATATTTATTTTGGGTAACCATGGTTTCCGACCTTTTGGCCGACTAATCCAACTTGATTACAACTTGATTCTTAATTTTAAGTGAAAATGTAACACAATAATACTACAAATTTAGTTAATAATATATTAGACTTCTATCAGATGTAAAAAAGGTGGGGATGGCCTGTTCATCCATCATAAACAATAAATGAAATTGCAAGAGGTGCCCATTATAAACCAATTAACTTATGCATGGGTCAATTTGAAAATGTAACACAATAGGTTAAATAAGTAAATTACATAAACTAGCTAGACCGGACACGGGTCAGTTTGGTCAAACAGGTCGTCACCCCAATAAAACTTGCCCATTTGACCAGATATCCAACCCGCACATTTTTCCTCACCTATGGGAAACTTGTTTACTAAAGCAATAAAAATGTTTAAGCCTATTTGTACCTCGCACTGTATGAGTTCATCTTGTACTTTCTTTGAAGCAAAGAGTTGTGCAACACGCTTTCCATTAATCTGCTTCCTACCAGAAAGCTTTTGTTTTCTGCTTGGGGTGCGTTTAGCTCCCCGTTTAGCAGAAGCCGTGCCCGTCCCATTGTTAAATTCACCAATAGCACTAGGTCCAGAAACAACCATAGCATACTGACCACCATTTTTCTTTTCTTGCACTTCACACTTATCATTACCAACTGTCGCGGCACCAGCCGACTCTGAAAAACTTGCCTTGTCATTATTTCCAATTCTGTTGTTTACACCAGCAATCTCTGTTTTGACGGTTCTTGAGGCTTCCTGCATGCAGGAAGCCCCATTGGATAAGGTCAACAAAATTTCAGACACTACCATGGTAGTGTCTGTAATTTTGTTGACCTCTTCCTGCATGGTAGTGTCTGTAATTTTGTTGACCTTATCCAAAGGTTCATCCTCAGCAGAATCATAAAGGGGGAATTCATCAACCGTATATCTATGGAAAAAAAAACCCATTAATATAAGTATGTAAAATGGGCTCGAGGCAAAACGAACAACTTAATGTGGTTCAGAAAGGGTCAGATTAGGTCGGACTAGCCTTCTAAAAGATAATTAGATATACATTATTAAAACGCTAATACAATCTGTTTAAAGTATAAAGAGTTAAAACACAATAAGCAGTTCAATACTCTTCAGACGAGTTCTAACCCATTCAACCAATTTGACCCATTTAATTTTTAAGTACCTTACATAGTTTAACTGAAGTGACCTCTACTGATTAGAAGTGGGTCGTGATTCTAAGCAAATGATAGAAATCATATAAGTATGTAAACTGTATTGGTTTCTTATCAACCTCTCATTAGCTAAATAATTCTTTTGCCAAATGCATCACTATAGAATACTAAGAAACCTTACGTAAATCATTTATAAGAATGAGGTGACAGGTAGGACATGCTCAGTGAGTCGATTCGAACGTTTACTTGACACATAATAGTTTCCCACATAATACATAAATAATAGCAAGTGATAGGAAGCTTAGGTAAACAATAGTCATCATTGCTACGCCTCAAAGGAGACAAGATTCCCAAAGAATATCTTTTGAT
The DNA here is from genome assembly GCA_026074375.1 of Tanacetum coccineum. Lineage (NCBI taxonomy): Eukaryota > Viridiplantae > Streptophyta > Magnoliopsida > Asterales > Asteraceae > Tanacetum > Tanacetum coccineum. Next base: position 23,434 of record BQNB010055707.1, read on the forward strand.
TAATATAGGCAGAAGTATGGTTACCATAGTTATGTTTAAACGAAGATATTCATAAATGCTAGCGAGATAGCTGTATCTAAAATATATTAGTTTCACCTAATGTGAAATAAAGAACTCTTTATAACCAACATCCTATGTGGAAAAGACACTGTGCAAGTTTACTGGCCATCACGTTGTGCAAAATCATGATTACAGTGAGCAAGCAATATACATGTTATATATACAGGTGTAATGTAAATATGTATGTAGATGTAGTCATACACATATGTATATAAACACGAATGCACATACATGAATACACAGATCTAATATAGTACCTGTCATCACCGTCTTCCCAGACATGGTTATGCTCCTGTTAAGAAAGCAATGGATGAGACACTTATACAAGAATTGATGGTTTTTTTCCTCTAAAAAGAGTAAGACAAACAAATATAAAGAAACAAATGAAAAGAGAAAAATCAAGGTATAAATGCAAGCAATACCGAAAAGAGAAAAATCAAGGTATAAATGCAATCAAGGTATAAATATTCATGCCAATTCATAAACAGAGAAGAAAGAATGAATAAGGAAAACGATCTATTGAGATCATGGGTGGTTATTTTCAGTTTACTAGTTTTTTTCATGTTCTGTTTTTAACCGTCTTTAGTTTTGGCCATATACAAAGCCATGTTTTTAACCGTCTTTTCAGTTCACTTTTTTGGTTAAGAAATTTATAAAAAGTTGAGACTTTATTCTCACAATATTGCTCCTCTTTCCCACCATCAGTAATTGTTGTTGCATTAGTCTTATACGTCATAATTGATATAATGACGTTGTCAAACATAAAAAGTATCAACCCCACCTCTCTCTAACACAAGGGCCACATCAGTAAGAAGCATGAAAACACATAGAGGTTATCTGGAATATTTATTTCATAAGGGCCTTTAAGTGGTTTCAAAGTGTTCTGAATTTTTAACTGAAATATTGGACAAAACTACAATGCCTTATCATGCAATGAACCCTTTACCACTGGCCAACTATATGGAAATATAGCGTCAGATTTATGTTCAAGAACAAACCATATAGTTTAGAGGTAGCATTAGTGACTCATTTACAAATGAGAGGGCCAACTGAAGTCGAGTTTTATTTGCAACAGGTCAAACAGGTAAATAAAGAAATAGCTCAATAGGATACAATACAGCTGGGTCACACATATAAAATTTTGCCCATAATGTATTTTTGTTAAAGCCTAAAACCTCCAAATTTTTAAAAACTATGTTAATACTAGATTATTATCAATTTTTTTTATTTTTTTTGAAAGGCAAGATTATTATCAATTTACAAACCATGACACAATATGTTAAAAAATATAATTATTGGACAAAAAGCGTTCCAGGTCAAACTGAACCATTTATAACCCCCAAATGAGTTACTCAATTTGACCTGTTACTCAATGCCACCGACCCACCCATTATGTCATCTCACATATAATCTTAAGCTATGCAATGAATTTCTGAAGATTAAGAATGCAGAAAATCCAGTTCATGCACATGCATTTGAGACTAAAAACAAGCCCAACCCCCCACACACACACAATTTGAAGAAAGATTTACCTGGAAACCCTGAGACTTTGCACCAAGAAAAATAGAACAGTTTGGGGCCCCACAGAGACATCGCACGTTAACACCACCATACCATTCAAAATTATAGTCATATGCCAGTTCAGTTCCAACAGAAATGTCTTCTGTTGCAAAAATACCCACCCTTGTTTCCCCCAAAACCGTCCACTTCCTTGTCTCACAATTTGGTTGGCTGCATGCAAGCAGAATTATAGTTAACCAGCAGTAGAGATGAGTGGTAAAAAGGACGAGGTGGTCAAGGAATAATGTTTTTGTGCGAGTTGAAACAGTTTTTTCATGAGTCTAGACGGGTACCAGAAAAAAAAATCCCAAAATTATTACAGTGTTTGTTTATGAATAGGCGTGTCAAATCTGATTACCAAAAAATATTTTATCACTAATATTTTAATTTCCCGGATGAATCATGCGAGGTTTTATGCCTCGTAAACACTTCAGGGACTCTCAACTCTTTTAAATCATTGGACCCAATTGGCCTGAATTCTTTTAACCAATACATTTTGAACTGACTCGTTTGGAATAAAACAATGGATCCAAATTGCCACCTCTAAATACTAGCATCTGATAACTTTTTGTTCCACGTTCAAACATCATAACTTACCAGGAGTGGTTTATAAATCTGCCAAGACTTCCTTTTTTCGTTGCATCAATAAAAGAATTGGAATTCAGAGAAATTATATATGCATCCCTTAAACCTGCATCAAATTCAAAAGGTAATAGGTAATAAGATACTATCTTAATTGGTTCTTAACTTCTTACCACCTACATGCACCTCCCGAATTTATTCACACATTCTACCTTGAGCTTCATAAGTTCGAGATCTTTGCTCTGCTTCATCTGAAGAAATTACTTCTCCACAATATTCAATAATGAAACGTCCAGCCTAACCATATCAAAAGGCAAAAGATATACATGTTAAACATGAGGTGCGCATATGATTTATGACAAGATATTAATCTATCGCCAACACAATTTTCAAGAAGTAGCATTCACTGAACGTTATAAGACTTAGAACATCCTATATATGGTATATATGTAAGGAAGCCTACGTAAAAGCTATTGTTATTCCAACTGAAGAAAAAAAAAAGACCTATTACGACTTCAGGTGACCAAATGGGCAAGTAGGCCGGATTGGGTAATGGTCAAAATGGAACGAGTAGCCTTTGTGCTGGTCAGGTCAATCATTATTTGTCCAGAAGTTTTAACCTATCTATATTTGCATAGTGTGTTAAATATGATAGAAATAATACTGATTTTATTTGAATACGATTCTACTAGTAATACTTTATATAATATAGGAGGTTGTATGCATTATAAATACAATTTCAGCACCTTTCAGCCTGTTTCCTTTTTAGCTTCTTTTTTAGTTTACCCGTTTGACTACTCAGAGACAAAACATACCCCAACCGACCAAATAAAATGGAAATTGTACCTATTCATAAGCACTTAGAATCTGATAATTTCAATCCTATAAAATTCAAGATATAAACCACTTACCTCAATATTTTCATCAGCTAAAAGACCCCATCCACGGCCCTCGGTCTTGAATAACTTTGTCTTAGCATACTCACATTTTTGAAATCTCTGGAAATGATGAAAAGATACATATTAGATAAATCACGTAATATTGTCCCTTCATGGCACACAAAAACGTAAGATAAATTCCTTTAACTTAATATATAACAAAAATGATAAGAGGTGAAACCTCCCACACTCAAAACATATAAAACATTTGGCAAATAGCTAAATGAAAGGCTCATTTTTATTGGAATGATGAAACCTACTCAAGTCTATGCAAGCAACCTAGTTACGCCAATTCTAGATGGTATGTGAAACAGAGTGCATCAGACATGTAATGCCATATTGCTAATTTGCTATACAAAAATCCCAAACCCTTCATCTAGACATAGAAAACTAGAAGTAATTGACAGTGGTATATCTGGTCCAACAAACCTTTTTTTCATTGGGTGATAACAGTATATTGAGAACATAAATCAACATGGAAAAGAACAAACCACCCCAAAAAACGATTTTTTTTCTTCTCACCGCGAGTATTAAGAAACGGTCCAATAATACCCATCAGGAAATGAAGAGATGAGCAAAAAGGTGTGTTCTCAGTTGATGATTAAAAACCATTTTTAATGAGCCCAATGATAAATAAGTAATCTCTAAAACCATAATAATGTTAATGTTTAAGATAGATGAAAAGAACAATTTATTCAACAAAAGTGAGAAAAAAAATGTTATAAACCAAGTAATTTGCACTGATAGACCCCATTTACCTGGTTCTTGCAATAGCTGCCACAGGGACAATATCCAGGTGTGCACTCTGTGTTGGTCAATACATTCAAACACCGCTCTCCACATGAAAGCTGAGTATTTCCGAAATCAAATTTGCATTCACAAACAGCAATATCTTCTTCTTTTTGCTTTATCTGTATCTGCCTACAACAGTACAATCACATACAGAATCTTGGGATCACAGTATAACTTTAAAATTACTTTAAGCACAAATCTAGAGATAATTTTCCCACATAATTACACGTCAACAGGGGCCATCCCACCTAGGTGGAAAGTGTGTCATGGACACACCTTAATTTTCAAATTGTTTTACGGAGTCAATATGGTTTTATCCTACTTGGACATGAACAAACCTAATCTTTTGACATAATCAAAGAACTTATTAAACCATCATACAAAGAGATCGAGCATTATTTTCAGAAGGCCCTGCCTTAAAGTGTCCCCAGACAGCCACACCTCACCAGGATGCAAGCATTGCTAAATGCTCCACCACGAAGCCATCCCAATTTAATCAATAAAGTTATATAGATCATCCAGGTTCAAAGAGAGCCTAGAGAAAATCAATTAAGTGACAAATAACATATTAAAATTTAAATTAAATTACTCCATTAAATTAGTCAAACTTGATCCAACAAATATGTGTAAAAGTTAAACATGATATAGACGATCTTTTTATCCAAGTACATAATACTGACAAAAGCGCAAATGCTCTTATATCCATTTTGTAGAAATTTGGTTCTTTGATGAGTATCAGTTTAAAAATAGTATGACAGTTTATCAACAAACATGTATGAACAAGCAAATTGAGAAAACTGTGTAGAGGAAAGGGCTGGGGAGACTTAGAGGAAAAGGCTTAGCATCCTTGAAACCGGCTTGGTCAATAGCATAGCTCATTTGTTTGTCCAAATGATTCGCTAAGCAACACTAACACAATATGGGTAAGATTTTGATGTGGCCATGTTTTTTTTCTTGGGATATATATGAAGGAAAGCAGAACTTATAAAAGACAATGTAAATTGTTATATGGTTAACAGCTCAAAAGAATAACTCTAATTATTATTTGGAGAAAAGCATGGAGCAATGACTAACGTAAATAAAACTGAAGAATTTGTCAGATGTTTTGGTAGTGATGAATAGACATACAACGTACCATTGTATCTATGATCTCAATCGCCCATCTCATGCCTCAAATGTTGCTAGTGTTTTTCTTAATGTTACATGGCTTTCCTAGCAATGGTTTTTTAGTTAAACCCCATTTATTAGTAATTTGGCAACTACAAGTTGTAAATATTTAGGCTACATAAGACTATACGAGTATCTATTAACAACCAAAAATCCAAATTATACAAAAGGACATATGTGCTTTGCGTGTAATGTTTGATATACACGACTACATCTAGCCCTCCCATTTAAACTTTTTCTTACTTCACTTCCTTTCATGCAGGATTCACTACAATTATTTGCTTCATAAGTTCTGTTTGAGAAAAACGTTAGGCAGACAATGAACAAAAAGCATATGCATCGTGCATTTTTATGATCCATTGAACAAACTAATTAGTCATAAAGCACAGTAAAATGAGCAAGGAATAACGTACTTGCGGCCTGAACGTTCATTTCGCGTAATATATGTGAATGGAGCAACTCCCTGGGGTAACTGAGCATTGGACACAATATTATAGTGTTAGATAAAAGGTTCAGATAACATTGCACAATATCAAATAGACATTGGATTCAGGTGGAATTTATCACAAAAACATATTAAAATTACACTGCAATAGCGTAAGTCAACTGAAATTGAACAGTTCATGTCAAATGCACTAAAGAATGCATTTAAAGCTCCTAAAAATTAAGAAAAAAGAGCACTACATATATCATTAAAGTGAAACCTTGATGTTATTACAAACGTAGCACTATAACATAAATATTAATAATCTTTACCCATTAGTAATATGTTCATAAAATGCAATACCAGATGTAATCTAAGTGGAGGTCACTTAAAACTTCAAAAGTAGATAGAACACAACTTTATTGCATCAAAGCTTGCCAATAGACAACTTTTTTTGTTGTCATTGCCTTGCTGGTATGAAACAAATTATTTAAACCCCGAAATAATTCTATACTCAAACGCAGTACATGTATTTCAAAACATAAAAACCAGATTCTTGCAAATTATAATCGTATTAATCAGATAATCAGTTCCTTGAATGCAAATCCAAACACCCCCTAACTCTCACATTCATTTCCTAGAGCTATCCTCAAATTAGTATCTTTGTTCTCATAGTCCGCTCACAGAAAATTTTGCTTTTGAAATTCCAGCAAAAACACCCTCTAGTGTGACTGGAGATGAATCATGTTAACATGTAAGTTTAAAATGTAATCACTAAGAACTGCAGCACATAATAAAAAATCTTTCACCCATAAAAAGAAGGAAAGCAATATCTTAACTTTTGTATAAAGCAGTGTCATTTATGGATCAGAAATTTTCGCTATCAAGAACCAATTCTTCCCCAATATAAAATAATAATAATTAGATGTAGGTATAATAAACCCCAAAAAGAAGGAAACTTTGGTAAGACTATAGTAGCATCTCGTTTGTAGTCACGACTCACAGCGGGTATGGGTTTAATAGCAGGGTGGAAAGGGAATGGTAATAAATATTTTAAACTAGGTATAGAGAATTGTTAACTTTAAGGATATGATTCCTAATCTTATAACTCATACCCTGAAATTAAACACCATCTATCATTTCAATGCTCGCTTTTTCATTCCCAAACCCTTAAATTTTGCGGTTACAGCCCATATAATTCCGGGAACATTTGTGCTAATTGATTGCGAAATCGGACACACGAAACTAGTCAAGTAAACTTTGCACATGAATGATTAAAATCCAAATCAAATAAACATTTCCAAATGAAACAGTTACACAAGGAAGAGATCTAGAAAATCCATGAGTACAAATATCATAATGACAAAACATATGGATGGAGCACACAAACCATTCTACCAAAAGCGAGGTTTTCGTATTTTCTTTTCCCCAATTGTGAACTCTGGGACTGTCCCTTCTCCATCACTTAAGCTCAGAGCAGGTTCCGGTTTTAGGTTTTCCAAATAAAACTTGTTCCCGACAACAAATAAACCCCTAACTAGTCTTTCTTTTATGTGTTCCGTCGCGCATAAGTAATTGGGCCTATGAACTTTGAGCCAAAATGGAAACAGGCCAATTGCTTCTCTTTTTTTTTTTGCGAAACGGCCCATAAACGTCATGATAAATTGGTTATCTTGCTAATCAAAAAGTGGAAAACACTCGCACAAAGTCAAATAGGCAATATGCTTGAAATGAAAATATGGGTATAGATGGAAACATATATAATGTTGTTCAAATCATATGTCCCAACTAGTATATCTAAAACGTGTTGTCGGTAATTCCAAAACTCCCTTGGATTTTGTTCTGTTTGAAAATAACCAAACGAAACCTCGCATAGGTTACTACTATATCACATTATTTTGGGTAAAGGATTACCCCGGTAAAGTAAGTATATCACATAATTATCACCAAATGCTTATGGTAAAGAAAGGAAAACAATTTGTTGGTTGTTATCAAACCATTTCATAAACCTAAATTCACCAACAGAAACCTAAAATTCACCATTTTTTAACAGAAACAAAAAATTATTATTAGGGTAAAAATAGCAGCATCAGCACTAGTAAGTAGAATGTATGAATAAACCTCCTCAACTTGTTTAACATAATAAGAATAAAATTAAAGAGATTTATTACTATTAAGTAAAAGAAGAAACAATTGTGCTTACGTGGATTCTGTTGAATTCAAGCCCCATTAACACATCTATATATTGTTTCTTTCTAGGGTTTTGTTGAATGTAAAGCTGATGATGATTCGGAACAAGAAATGTGGGGGAATTTCACTTTCTTGAATTCTTTCTAGGGTGTTTAGCAACTGAGTTTAAACGATTAACTTTTGCTATTTAATACGACAAAGTTAAACAAGGTGTTTTTTTTTTTTAATTGTCTGAATGATTTTATTTGTCTCTTCTTAAATATATATTAAACCATAACAATACGATGAATAAATAGTTTGTGTGAAGAGGAAACAAAACATTTGTATAACACATTTAACACTATAATAAACCATTAATATATATATATATATCCTAAATTTAACGTACTAAAAAACTATTATACGAATTGTTTCAGAACAAAACATAAGTTTCACATTTCATTTTTTCCCCATTTCCTTTACAAGTTCAAATAATCCTTAGTTCCAAAACGTTTCATTTTTCTTCGATAATTCTGATATTTGAGTCAATTCAAATGATAAAACCAATGTTTTAAAAACCGGGTCTCTAATCGACCCGGTCGAGTCACCGGGTTGCCGGTTTGACCATCGGGTCAATCCGGTCTTCCACAACAAAAAATAAAAAATATTTGCAATGAATATAAAACACGAAAAAACCGAAACCCGGAGGGTCTAACCGGGTTTCGAAAATATAAAACCCGGTTTAATTTGACTCGTTTTCTCAATCGAAATCAGTTCAACCGGTTGAACCGACCAGATCGAATCGGATTTCAAAACATTGGATAAAAGAACGCTACTCAAACTCTCAAAGAGTATATTTGGCCCAAATTTATCTTAACCTTTTACTGCTTAGCCCACACAAGAAATAATACAAACAACCTTAAAAAAAATGCTAAACCTAAATATATACTAGAATAACACAAGTTAGTGGTTGCCCTAAAACAACATCCGCCTCCCTTTTCTTTTTTTCTCTCAGCCACCAATTTGTTTAATACTCTCCCTTTTATTTATCACAGGAAAAATAAACAACAAGAACACCCTTATGTACTTATCTTTAAGAGGTGTTTTTTTTTCTTGTTTGCTTCTCAAATCCGAAGTTTTAAAAGATCTCGGGTAAGTTTTTAATCTTGATGATTCTCATTTTGGTTCTTAGTTCAACTTTGTAAACTATAACCACAACCCAACGACACAGAACTAAGAATCGTTTTTTAAGAACAAGTTATTGTAATGGTTTTGTTGTTATCGTTAAGGTGATATTTTTATTTATTTTGAAGGAAAGATCGATGATGGGTCAATTCAAATCTTTAAAGATTTTGTAAAAGTTACTTTGAAAAGGAACCTGAGATGTTTGTTTTGTTGTTTATGCCATTTTGATCTTTGTTCTATCTTTTTACAAAACACAAACAAAATCTAGTCTCAAACTTGGGAGGTGGATGAAGCATTTGCATGATTAAGAGCTAGTAAGACATGATCACCAACTCTGACTTCGGTAAGACATATACATCTGCTCGCGTCTGATTGACAAAAAAAACAAACAACCCTTTTGTCTGACCGCGTCTGACTGAGTAAGAGTCAGAGGCGGTTCAGACGTTTTTGTAAAAAACAAACACACCCTAAATTTATTCTTTTATGATAAATCCAAATCTATAGAACACACGCTACCTGGTTTCTAAGTTCACCCAAGTTTTTAAGTTTACTCGGACTCATACATTTTTTCATATTAAATAAAACATCACATTAAAATAAATAAAAAGAGGATTAAGTCCATAAATAGCTCATAAACTTATCAAATTTTTCATAGTTAGATAACGAATTTTCTAAAATACTATTATCACCCATGAAACTTGTTATGACTTGTTGAAATAGGTAATATTACTTGGGTTCCACATCAGCATTTTGGGCCCACTAATCTTCCTATATTAACAAAATTACCAGTTAGGGTTGTGGCGTATTTTACAACTGTTACGATTCATCACTGCTAGCCACCATCCCCACAAACAAATCATAATCAACACACACAATCACAATGTCGAGTTCTTCATCTTCATCTCATGGCTTCCGTCATCGTGTGAACAATCAATTGTGTACATGTAAGTTACCTGTTAGGGTTTTGACATCATGGACATTAGATAGCCCATCAAGACGATTCCTTGTTTGTCCAAATCGCAATGTAAGTTACTTGTTTAATTTATGGATGTGTTTACATTTTCAGTATGATTTGAACCTTTGATTATATTGTCATCAGAGGCCGGGTAAGAAGAATTGTGTTTGATCCTGAAATTGAACATGATTGGTACCGTTATCAGTTGTTCGACATGTATAACGTGCTCAATCCACATGAAAGACATCAACATCAAGCAGAGATGATCCGTGAAGAAAGGATTCAAGACTTAACCTAGCAACTAAGGTGGTGTTTAGTTGTGAAAAAAAATTCATGTTTTTCTGTTTCTAAATTTCTAGAGAAGGAGATGGTTTTTCTTCTCTGTAGAAGAGTTGAGAATTTTGAAAACCTGTTTAGATAAGAGTTGTATTTTTCTTTTTAAAAAATGAAACGATGTTTAGATGGATCTATTTTCACTCAATTTTCTTTTTTTCATATTTAATATTTTTTTCATATTAGCTCTTTGTATACGATTATAAAAACAATAAAAAATAAAATACAAATGAAATTAATAAAAACTAACTACAATCATAAGCATATATTTAATTTGTAGTATACTCGAAATTAACATTACCGAACATATATAAATCTCAATTAACATTACGTTTTCGTCAAATTTCTTACGTTTTCGTCAGTTCTTTTACGCTTTCGTCCGATTTCTTACGATTTCGTCCGTTTTTTTGCGTTTTCGTCTGTTTTTTTACGTTTTCGTCATATTTCTTACGTTTTCGCCCTTTTTTACGTTTCTGTCCGATTACTTACGTTTTCGTCTGTTTTTTTTACGTTTTCATGTTTTTTACGTTTTCATCCGATTCTTATGATTTCGTCAGTTTTTTACGTTTTCGTCATATTTCTTAAGTTTTCGCCCTTTTTATACGTTTTCGTCCGATTACTTAAACGTAAGAAATCGGGCGAAAAGGTAAGAAATACGACGAAAATGGAAAAAACGAACGAAAACGTAAGAAATAGGACGAAATCGTAAAAAATCGGACGAAAACGTAAAAAACAGACGAAGACGTAAGAAATCTGACGAAAGCGTAAGAAAATTGGCGAAAACGTAAAAAACGAACGAAAACTTAAGAAATCGGACGAAAACGTAAAAAAAGGACGAAAACGTAAGAAATCGGACAAAAACGTAAAAAAACGGACGAAAACGTAAGAAATCGGACAAAAACGTAAAAAACGGACGAAAACGTAAGAAATCGGACGAAAACGTAAAAAACAAAAAAAACCGACGAAAGCGTAAAAAGACTGACGAAACGTATAAAACGTTCAAAAATGTATGAAAACACCATAATTTAGTGGGTCGACCTGACCCAAACCGTTTGACCCATGACCCGTTAGACCCATTTTTAAAACATGACCTGTTTGACCCATGACCCATTTGACCCATGACCCAAACCGACCCAATCCGACCCATTTGCCACCTCTAGATAGGGTTAGAATATTGGTACTCACGTTTTATTTGGTTTGAGTTATATTTACGTTTTATTTTGTTAGGAAAAAAAAGAAATGGAGAATAGTAAATTGTGGTTTTCTATTTTTCCATATAAATTTAGAAAATGAGAATTTTTTGTTTTTTGAAAAATATTGGAAAAACGTGCAACTAAACAAGTTTTCAGTTTTTCCATTTTCAAATGAGAATTTTCCTGAAAAAATAAGATATTTTTTCCCAACTAAACACACCCTAAACCACTCTATTACCTGTTTGACTTTTTACAAGTCAACATGTTTCATTCTTGCCTTTTTACTCCTTGTTGTAATAGTTAAAGGCTAAGTTTGCATCTTGGTGAATCAGTTTGTATGTTCTTGTTGTCTGTTTGTATCTTGGTGTAATCTTTATCAACGGAATGTCTCTTATGATTATCTATCTTTGTATGTTGTTGTTGTCTATTATGTTTCCATATTATCAGTCAAAATAATACCACCAAGAATAACATACATAATAAACTAGTTAACAAGTAAAGACAATTTGCATAGATCAAGAAAGGCATGTAGGGGACAAGCCATAGTGTTTGATACCACCACTACAAAAGACAATCATTAGTGGCATTGTTAAGTACAAAAGATAAGTTTTTAAACATCCCACATTTTGATAATGCAAATATAAAACACTTCACAAAGCTACATCAAAGAAAATGCTTTATTTTGTGTTGACCCTTCTTGATCTTCCCTTGTTCATGTGATAGACGATTCTCAATGGAAGTTCTTCACTGGCAGATGAAGCTTTTCTTTTAGATCCTTTCTTTTTGGCTTGTGGTTTAGGACTAGCTTCTTCAGTAAGTTCTACAACTTGCTTCCCTTTGTCTACACTTGGACTAACTGATGCAATATGTTGTGCATATGTTATCCCTAAGTCTGCATTACCATCTGCAATAGACATATGGTTGTCTTCAGCTTCAAAATCACCTAGTCTGAACCCTATTTCACCCATATCACTCAAGTTTGCTACAACAGATGATTCTTTCTGTGTCCAGTTGGAAGGGTGAAAATAGTCATGCTTCCTATCCCATTCTTCTTCCTTTATTTGCTCTCTTAGTCTTTCTTCATCCTCCCTTTCATACCTTGCCTCTTCTTCCAAAGTGTACCTCAAAGCTTCTTGATCAAAAATATCTTATTTAGCTTTTTGTTGAGCTTCTCTTTTTTCTTCTTCTTCTTTAAACAGAATCTCTTCCATATACTCATGTTTCAAGTGCTTTTTAATTTCATCCTCAGTCATTGCCTGAAAGAGTTGAAGTATAAACAGATTCACAAAAAAAACAAAAAATAAATTCAAACGGTATAACTCTAACATATTAACAAAGAATACAACCTCGTCATTTTGCATATGGTTTTCATTGTTACTACCATTCCTTCCCCTACCTCTCTAGACCCTTCCCCTACCTCTTTGACTCTTTCCACTACATCTCTTACCCCACCCCTCCCTCTTTGAGCCCTCCCACCAGCTCTTTGACCCATGCCATCACTGCCTTCACCCATAGCTGCATTGCTTTCACCGCTACCACCACTCCATTCACCCCTTACCACCTCTACCCCCCTCCTTTGACCCTTTACCTCCACCTCATGCAGATGCATAGGTTTCGTAATAAGGAGGTTTTGGAACTTGTGCTTTATTGGCCTTAGGTGGTTTGGGCATTGGTTCTTTTTTACAACTTTTTTCGTTGTGACATGTTTTGACAGTTAGTACAAGTCATCCTTCTTCCCACTCTGGATACTTGTGAATTGTTCTCAGATTGTGCTTTGACCATATTGTTCTCAGAATAGGTGGTAAAAGGGGTGGTTTGTTAGTTTTTTTTCCACAATGTACTTCCAAACAATGGCTTGATGCTAAATTGGTAAGCCTCAAACCATCTATCTTGGTTATACTAATGATCAACTCCTTCTACAGGGTCTCTATTTAAATGATTGTATGTTGAAATTGAACTGCCACATCCTACACATACGTGTTTTCAAGTGTATGTTAACTCCATAAGCTTCATGTCCATTTCTGACCTCTGGTTCTTAAAAATCACTAGGAATGACCACTCAATGCCTGTGAATATCAAACAGTTGTAAGTATATAAATCCTTCTTAAATAATAATTACCATATGAAGTAAACTAATCATCTAAGATTCTAATCTACATGTGTAACCTAGATTTGAATCAATAATGGCCTGCCTATACTCCCACAACCTCCTATAGTGTTATTTCAATCCCCCTTCAAAATCAAATAATGCCCTCTGCTTAGCTCTCTTGCACTATCCAATACTAACATTAATAAGATATATATCCCTAATATTAGATTTCATCTTCAAATAAGGAATGAAAGGGTTTGAAATTAGCTGTTTGGCATTATGGTATGCTATCCATTTGTAGGTCACTAAGGAACCTAGATTGTAGTTCCTTGAGCACTTATGTTCTGGTTTTAGGGACTTAATTTGGAAAGATTCTCAATTGACATCCAAGAAGCATACAATCTAAAACCACAAACTTGTTTAACTCTATCACTTGCTATCTTAGCTTTGGTTTACTCAGGTGACTTAGAACAACCCTCGCCAGAGTTACCAGTTTTATTGGAGACTTACAAGTAGTTTGTGAAGACTTACTTGTATCTTCACTAGTCTTTGCTCTACTTCTAGTAGTGACCTTGTTAACCTTAAAGCTTTTCTTTCTACCTTGCTTTTGTTCTTTATCATCAGACTTAGTACTAAATAACTCTTTTTCCCTTTTTTATAGTATTATACCTAGCACATCTACCTGTTTCCACATCCCTACCACATAAAACTAACACTTGCCTCTAATCATTCATCTTATACCATTACTAATACCCATTGGCTACCCCATAATTGGCTAAACAAAGCTTTAGTTGTTCAGGATGCTCAAATCTCATTCCTAATACAGGTTCTGTTGCATTCCAAGCCTGTGAGGGATTATGTCTTATATAAGTCCTACCTTGCTTAACATTATACTTAGGATCTATAATCTATGGGTCTTCTGTAACTACTTCAGAATTGACATTGATATGTTCATCTATGAAACCACTAAACTGACCACTATTAAAGCACAATTTATTAAGAACTGGGTCATTGGTAGTCAGAGTCTTAATCACTACATTATCATTGTTGGGAATTAAACTCATTAGACTTAGTACTGCCAAGTCAAAGTGTTAGTACTGCTTAAGTCATAAATGACCGTATAAACCAGTTAGTACTGCTAGTAGAATGTTTGTACTGCTAGGATAGTACTAACTTAACACTGCTGAAGGGATTTATACTGCTGATAAAGATTGAAGACTGCATGAAGATAAAGACGTGTGAAGAGATGTA
>BQNB010055708.1:0-38990 GCA_026074375.1 Tanacetum coccineum
CGTATAAAAAAACTACACGCTTTCTAGCGTCAACTTTGTTCTTTTGTTAAGTATTTATAAAAAATTATTGTCCACGCTTTTAAGGGTGAACAGATGTTATTTACACATATAGGCGTGGTTATTTTATGTACGCCTATTACCGTGAAAATTATTGTCCACGTTTTTTAAACCGTGGCAAAATAAGCGTGAAGATTATCACTTTTTGTTGTAGTGAAAGTAAAAGAGGCTCTTTGATGTTGTTGTTCAAATTACAGTATGATGCTTATGGAGATTCAAACATAACATTATCTTTTACAACGAGCGGCCTAGCAAAGATCTCCTACTCAATGACATCAAGCTCTCGTCTTTTAATTGGGTTACTTGTAGATGTAAAAGTTCTTGTTTAAACCAGATAGAGTGGTTTAATAACTCGTGTAACGCTTTATCTCACTTTTTGTAACTTCTTTTCTAGCTACTTGCTAGTTTATAATCTAATTGCTATTTAAAAAAAAGGTAAATACCCATGGAATATATCACTAAACCCCTAATAGTTGGCGTATACGCTTATCTTCCTAGTTTTGAATAGGTGTATCTAATGTGATTATAAGGTTTAGATTTAACTTTGTGAGGCGGGCTTTAACTTACATATTAACGTGTAACACTAGTCTTATCTAAAACACCACACATACAAGATTGACATTTGGAGGAGTTTCGGTGACATAGAGATGACAAATGAGAATAATAGACAAAAAGAATAATAGATATGTGGGAACATAAACACTTCTATATATTCCTACCAGAATTTGTTTATTGACTTGTCAGGTTTTCAACAACTCAATGAAAAACGCTTAGGTGTCTATTTATGACTCACTTAGGAAAGTATTCATTAAATTAAGATAATTTGTTTTATTTGTACAGGAGGTGACATGTTCAAGTAATTTATGTATAACTAAATTATCATTGTTTTGATCATTCTGATCACATTTGGTGTAGACGATGATACCAAATATATTTGTCTCGGATACTATTTTTATCTTACTTTCCTTTCCATACTTCAATTGGTTCATTTGGTGTTAATGCGGCGTAAAAGTACAACTTGAACTCACAACTTGTTCTCGTTCTTTTTGAAAGTAGTATCTCTACTTCTGGGTTTATCCTGAAAGTAGGGGTATTATCTGTCCATCTCCCTCATATTTTGCTCCGACGAGATTGAGTATGTTGTTGTTGTTATTGATCAAGACAAGATGAATTCGATAAGTACAAACCATGAAATCTGTGCCTTTTTTAAGTCAAATAAAGATACCTAAACGATTAATAAATAGATAATCTTGTATTTGTTTTTCCAATAAACTCAGCTATAACGTCATTCGTGTTTAGGTGTATTGAAAAAACTCCATATATTTAATTACTATCGTTAACAATCGGTGGTAGCCGGTAGGTTTTGAAATTAAGCGCACACAAATTGTACTTATATTAATGCTACCAATAAATATATACTACGTACTATTAAATCAGGAACTGATAAAGACATCTATTTCTAATGCATTTTGTAATTTACATTTTACTAGATTAGAGTTACAAACCCAACTTGACGTGTAACGAAATTAGCATGTACAAACTAAACATTTGTCATCGAACCGAAATGAAAAACAAACAAACAAACAAAACGCAAATGTAATGGAGAATCATAAGTGTAACGGTGTACGGAGTCTGGTTTCCCCGCCGATTTAAACCTGATTTAAACCTTTTAGAAAAGTAAATAGCTTCAAAAACTCATAAGCTTCTTCATCTTGTGCTTTTGTTCAACATTTATGGGTCCACTAAGAAATGCTTTTGGTGAAGAAGGCATCTTAGCTTCACTTGGTTTTCTTGTGTGTTCATTCTTGATCACCTTCTTTGGTTTTGTGGTCGTGTCCTCAAGTGTTCCATCAATCGTGGGAACCATGTACCAAGCAATCGAAGTGCATATGATTGCCAAAGACCGTCCGAAAAATGTCAAGAAAACCATGACCAAGATGACAAACAAAGGTAGATTATATGAAGGCATCCACCACTCTTCAAATTTCCTTTTCAAACTTCGTTTCAATTGATCAACCCTAATATATATAATATTCGTGACATGATTGATCAACGGTCTAGCATGTTGAGCTTTTTGTGCTTCGATCATAGTACCGTTCATGACATCCTCTCTAGGTTCTAAAATTTGATGATGATCCAAGGATGAAGCTTGCAACTTAGGAAGTGGAGAACTTTTGGTGTCTTTAAAGTTGATTTGCTTATGATGATTATGATCTTTGTCATGTCTCCTTGGATCTCTTAACCTTACAATAATGGGCTTCACATCGTTGGAATTTGAGTACACGAATCTAACAAAGGAAATGTAGTGTGACCCTTTTTGGGTGAAGATCTTTTGCTTCTTGTCCTCAAGATCGGCCAATAGAGCTTCAAATTTGTCGAGCCCACGGTTTGCATATGGGTTCTTGTTTTCCTTTCTACTTCTACCAGAAAACCTGTGCCTTCTTGATTTGCTTGAAGGTGTACTAGGGGATGGCCAAAGAACTTCAAAGTCATCTTCTTCTTGGTTGCTAAATGAACCACAAATGAAAGATGTACACATGAATGTTTTTCTTGTAAGGTTTTTTTGTTTTTAAGATTATGATGTTTGTGTAAGTGAGTTTTTGAACTTTTATGAGTGTTATAATGGTGTATTTTCAAGACTTTTGTATATAAAGAAAGAAAATAAAGGTCAAGAGGAGAGTTGATAAGAATGCTTTGATCTTTGATGCATATGTTAAAAACGTCAAAGGGTAAAATAGGTACCTTAGTTCTCTTATGGAAGGTTCTACTGGACTTTGTGGCAAGGGTGAAACCCTAAACAAATCGTGTAGATCACGTTAAGAAAAATAAACGAGAACATTGTTTTTAAGAAAATAAAATCCTGGTGTCAAAAATGAAACTTGGTTAAGGTTTTTTGCTAGATATATATGTATATCGAAGTATAATATTAGTTCAATATTGACTACTTCTAGTCAGAAAAATAAACGTATCTAGAATTAATTGGACAAGTCAGGGTGTTTCTCTTACATTTGTATGTATATTCCACAAAAGGTTTAAATTGGCGGGATAGCCTTGATTGCTGGTATTTTTTTTACATCAACTATTATACACGTCATAAAGAATAGTTTCGACAATTCTTCTAGCCCAGAAGAGCATCAACCGAAATGAGCATGAGTCGATGCTCGAACTCATTACTTTTTATTTACAAAATCTCACTAATAGGCCAATAAGTTTTTCAGAATTAGATATCAACTCAGTCAAAGCGTCAAAGCTCTTTGGTATCTGTATGTACATTAGTTGTGTTATTGTGTATATACGCATATTAATTTACTTGTCATTAGTTTAGTGGTGTTTGTCACGTTCCCTTGTGGAGTTGCGGCGTCTATCACATCCGCGAATTTGGTGATCTTGCTCAAATTCAAATATTCTTTCATAAGGTCAAATATGCATACCTATATATGTCATTAGGTCAAAAAAGATGACTGACCCAAGCTAAAGCTTTACATTCATTTATAATGTAACATTTTAATATCGGACAGGGCCGAGAACCACATCGAAAACATGTTAGCTTCACATTCATTTATAATGTAACATTTTTATACCGGACAGGGCCGAGAACCGACAAGAGTTTATGCATACCTGTATATTGCTGTTTGGTCTTATTTTTTGTGATTCTACAAAGAGTTATTTAAATTACACAAACTTCAATTAGTTAGCAACATATCTTTAAGACACCTGTCAAGTTTTTTCATCACAAAATTTGAGTTAAATACTTAAAATCATCAAGGCTTATAGCACATTCAAGTTCTAACATACTACTTGTCCAGACTCTCTCTTCTCTACCTCGTTGGCTCGTGGCAATAAGTAAGTACGTCCGAACCAATGTAGTCTTGGATTGGACATTAGTCTTGGACTAATGACTTTTATGCGAGACTTAAGAAATATTAAACGATCTAATATATAGCTGCCGTATCCAATGGCAGTTTGTTGGAGAGTGGGCAGTCGGATTACGCATTTTTATACGACTAGAAATACATGGTGCTACTGGGAGGCACACCGTACGATACGCAAAAGTACGTTTATTAAACATTTATATATAATTATTTATAAGTAAGGTTTAATATGTTGCACGTAATAATTTAAATAAACCGTTAGTTACCGTTTTTTTTATAAAACTAATCTTAACGACTATTTTAATATAAACCGAAATTCACTAAAATGACAAAACCCGAATACTTGTGGGGTGCGTCCTTTTGTGGCCGGCCCCTAGGGTGGTTCTAGAAGGGTTTTGGGATCAATTTTATAATTAAGCAAAATATATTGTGATAAGGAGAGAATTAGAGGTATCCTAGTTTATATAGATTCAGGGTTTGGTGCCTATATAAACATCCACCCCTAGCCTCATAATTCATTCATTCATAACATAATTCACCAACTCAATTGGTGCTCTCATCTCTTACTTTAGTCGACCGAATATTCCCACACAAGGGAATTTTGGTTCTCTCTAGCCACCTTGGTTTTCGATTAAAACCCTAAAGGGTTTTTCGGTGATCTTTGTTCTCTTCTAGTTCGACAACAATAAACCTTAACCTGGGGTTTTTGTTGGTGTTTGGTTCTCCTCAAGTCGACAACAACAAAACCTCAAATTAGGGTTTTCGGTTCTTGGTTTTTACCTACAACCGAATTCGGTAAAACCCTAATTAGGGTTTCATGATTTTCGGTTCTACAGACAAGGGTTGTTTGGTTTTCGGTTCAAGTAAAAGAAGCATACACTATTTGTAACATCCGGCAATTTTCGGAATTCTAAATGACTATTTTAACCTTTGACTTTTCAGGTCTGATTTAACTTTTTGACTTTTTAACCTTTTACGGTCACATAATAACGATTACCACGTAGCCGGTAAAATTTTGAAATATATATGAATAATAAATCATATTTATTATTACTCATCTTCATTTATCGTCTTATTTTTCCAAAACTTTTATGAATGAAACGAGAGTCATCCTTGCAAATTTTGGAAACCGAGTACCAACGCGTACCGGACTCGAAAAATAATTTAATTATATTAAATTATTCATTTTTTTTAAATAAAAAGTAGGTGTATTATTTATTTATCTCGTTTGTAACATTTCGCTCATTTTTAGGTCATTTAGACTTCAATTTAATGTCATTTATTTATTTTTAGGTTTTGCGCGTTTACTTTTATTATTATCGTATAGTTAAATCACGTAAACTAAAAATCAACGTTCAATGTAAACGGACATCAAACAAATTAAAGTTACATCATGCAAGTTTTTATGATTTTTAGGAGTATAATTTATAACTTTTTGTTATTTATTTTGTTAGTTACGTAAAAGCTTAAGTTCGCAAATATAATTACATTCGGGCATACCCGGAAGCACCTATACTACCTATACTCAAACAAATACCACACTTTATACCCAATACACAAAAATAACAAATTGTCACTAATACTACACATGGGACGGACATCATTATGTTATACCATTTAAATGACTAAACTCAAAGTTAACTTCCTTAAACCCCACATTCATGTACTCTCTGTCACATGTATCCATAATGTCAAGTTTGTGTACCCTAGAAACACATCCTATGCGTCCAAATGACATAGGGGAGGATGGAGAAGACCCTCTACAACGTTGTACCTAACCATTCTCGTATGGTTAATGTTTAAGGTGGTCTTTGGTACACATCTTAGGAACCATAAAAGGAAGGTCTTATATTCATTATCACACACACTCATTTGCAAGTAAAATTTTTCACTCAAACTCTCTCCACTCTCAACCATACCTACGGCTTAAAATATTGTACCTAGGGTTCCCATTAAAATTCATTCTAAAGTATTCCAAGTAATTAAGCATTCATTCTAAGATCATCTAAGGTTACTCAATGTTGGCTATTCAAGCTTGAGATTTTGGGTTTGACAAAGTATGAATCAGAAACATATTTAGGGTTTTCTTGATTAGGGTTTTGGATTTGGAAGCTTGGTTAGGGTTTTTATCTTGTGTTCATCTTCCTACTCATCTCCTATAAGGTCTACTTAAAGTATTTCATTTCTATTCATTCATTATCTTATGTGTACATACTTATTATATATGTTAAACACCACCTAGATTTATTTTTGTGATATATGAGGTATTTAAGAGCTTACTAAATTCGAACTTCATATTGTGTGTGGTAAAATAATACTTGGAATAAAGGTACATGCTTGATATAAGTGTTAAATAAGTTATATGAATGATTTACAAATTAAATGGTGTAACTATATAACATGTGATGTTTTATTTATATGAAATACATTATACTTATACGACCTATAATTAATTAGGTTGCATTCGGATTGCCGAGATGATCCACTTATTTGATTTAGATAATCAATCTGAATTTACGTGGTGTATAGCCCCTCTTTCACTGTTTTTCATTTACTCTACAAATCTCGGAGGAGGAATACCTGCTCGCATACAACTTGTTTACGGTGTTGTTTACAATACCTTTTACACTTCTATTCTACACACATGGTTTAAAAATACTATTTTTCCAATTCATTACAAACACAATTACATGGTTGATTACAACTGGTTTTCATACTTTGTCACCTTCTCACTTCATACAGTTTACGAAATTGTTGACATACTCATTTCAACTCAATTACTTGATTTATATCACACTCTTTTTTACTTATGGATTTAAGTAACTCAAAGCTATTTACGATTACAATGGTAATTTTTAATTGGACGACAAGTGTTTTCGGTTACATTTCCTGTTTACGTGTTCGCTTAAGTAAATAACCCACTGTGTTGCCCATTTATCATGAAATGTTTAAATTCTGAACGAGGACCAGTTGAGGAAGCGCGAGTGTATCCCAATGTGTGTGTGTGTGTGAGATTTGAAATCATGTTGGGTGAGTTGGCTTTTCTTTTTTTTTTCCCCCTCCCCTTTGTCACTTAGTTTGACTAGTACTAAAAACAAGAATGCATACAGGTCGAGCATATTTGGATGTTAGGGTTTGACATCTACACGGGCCTTTATTTGCATAAAATTGAATACATAGATGTCGAGACTTCTAGTGTAATGAGCGTAGCGAAAACAGTAGATACTGATTCATGTGGTACTGTTTTGTTTTATTGTAGAACCCATACATTTTGGAAATCAACGATATCACATGTCCATTATACTTATTGAAACATTAATTTATGAAACCACCCAACACCCCCCCCCAAAACTTTTCTTATATTGCTCGTCGAAGCAATAAACACTAAACTTTTTCGGTTCTACAGTTACTCTTATATTTTTGGCGATTATTATAAGGATCGAAATGGTCATACATACTTTATAAATCTTTGGATTTCAACAGTTACATTTATTCTTACAAAAGTCTTTGAACTCACCAACTTTATGTTGATACTTTTAAGCATGTTTTTTTCAGGTGAATTAGATGCTTGGCTTACTTGATGTGCATTGGAGTCTAAATTTGATAAGATTTCATTCATGGATTTCTTCTTACATACAAATGATCAAATCTCGTTGTATTACTTTTAAACTTTTCATTGTGATACAATTATGGGACAAATGTTATATCAATTTCAAGAAAATCAACGAGATTACTTTTCAAACGACATATTTAGAGGTCGTTCTCTTGTATCTTGAGCTGTTGTATTATGAAGTGACGCCCCCGGACATTTCTTCCGCTGCGACTCATTTTTTGGGGTGTTACACTATTGGTGTTTGGAGCTCGTGAAGTTACGACTAGCATTGTTGCGTACTTGTTCGACGTATTGTGTATGCAACAATAGAGGTGATAATTTAATCACTCAAGTTTTCAAGATCAAGATTCTCGTTTAATCGACTTTGTCATTAAATAAAGGTTAGTGTTTCTTATATAATATGTGTGTTAATTCTTAATATCAAACTAGATCTATCCGCTGCGTACTCATAGTAAATGGTTTACTTAGTTGTTAAATCCCAACAGTGGTATCAGAGCTAGGTTGTTTGGTGTTATGGGTTACACACTTAATAAAAAAATGCTAGATCCGCTTAGGCAAATATTTTATTTATTGTTTTGACCGAAAATTATGGTAATAATATGCAATTCTTGCCATAAAGAATAAATAAAACCTATAATCTTGATATTATTACTAGTTAAAAGGAATAGATCTAAAATTAAAAGTTAATTAAGTTTTCTCCTTTTTTATTTTTTTTTCCAGCCTTAAGGCTCACGCAATCATACTATATGATGCATGTAACGATCTAGGTACTAAGCTGAAAACCTAGTGAGAGTCTTTTGGTTCTCCGGTTAAGAAAGACTCGTAGTAAATGATTTACCTAGTTGTTAAATCCCAACATAGTTTACCATTTGATGCAAGTCATTCTACTTCTTTTTGCTCCATCAATTATTGCCGATTCACTTAAACAATTACAGTAATATTTTATTGATATTAATCACATTAGTGTTGAAATTTGAGTATATTAAAATTACTTAAATGTTTTTAGAAAAATTTAAAACATGAAAATATATCTAGTCAAAGAATAATCGTGTTAAAAATGCAATGTTGTAAAAGTTAAATAATTTATGCATATTCGGAAATATGTATGTCTTTAAAATTAAAACGAAGATTATAATACGTTCGTTTCTTTTGTATAATATGTCATTGTTTTTTATTCATTTATTTTGAAAAAACAAAAAATACTGCACGTCAAAATACTGTCATTACGAAAATGTACAGCTGATACAATGAAAAAGTTTAAGGTTGCGTTTAGTTGGAAAACATTTTTCATAATTTTTTGTTTCCTGTTTTGTAAGAAAAAGAAGGGGGTTTTTATCTCCACAAAACAATTGAAAATTTGGAAAATGCGTTTAGTTAGAGAAACATGTGTTTGTGTTTTTCATTTTGCAAAACTAGAATACATGTTCAAGTGTTGTTGTTTTCTATCTCAATTCCCTATTTACTTTTCTAATATTATAAAGACATATTCGAAACAAAAAAACAAATATTATAGACTAACCTAATAAATTATAAAACAACTAAAAAAGTCTAATACGAGAAAGTAACAGATAAAAAAGTAAACTTTAACATCAATCAACATGAAAAAACTCTTCACAATACTACGACTCGTATATTTTTCCATTTTTATAAGTTTTTTTTACATTTTCGTACGCTTGTTTACGTTTTCGTCCGTTTTTCTAAGTTTTCGTCCGTTTTTTACGTTTTTGTTTGTTTTTTACGATTTCGTCTGGTTCTTTACGTTTTCGCCCTTTTTTACGTTTTCGTACGCTTTTTTACCTTTTCGTACGTTTTTTACGATTTCGTCCGTTTTTTCGTCTGTTTTTTACGTTTTTCTGGGTTTTTACTTTTTCGTCCGTTTTTTTAGTTTTCGTCCTTTTTTTGCTTTTTCGTCTGTTTTTTACGATTTGAACGCGATTTCTGTTTTCCTTGTTTTCCACAAAACATTTTGTGAAAAATAAAGGTGCTTTCCCCTAACTAAACGCAACCTAATTGTTTCTTTGATACCGCGCGCTACATCGTGTAGTTATGTTGCTAATATATTGATATATATACTAATAAGCATGACGTTAGAAGACAAATTTGATTAAGTAAACTGTAAACAGTTAGTCCAAACGAGTGGCTCAATAAAGCTCATGATAAAATAAAATTGTTAATTTTTTTTACACAAAAGCCTATTAAATTTTGTCTATTTACGATTTTTTTATATAACAAACTTTATTTATCAAACATCATCTAACAAATGCGTAGCCATTTCTTAGACGAAAAATATATAGACATAAAGGCTTCCGGATTACGAACAAAAAACGAGCAATATTAATATGCTTCAGACGTCCGTAGCATTTTATAAAAAATGTTGAAGTTTACTGTTTACGATTTTTTTTATAACAAACTTTATTTATTAAATATCTAACAAATACGTAGCGATTTTTTAATGAAAAATATACCAACATAAAGGCATCTGGATTACGAGCAAAACGAGCTCAATATTGATATGTTTTAGACGTACGGACGATATTATTAAAAAAATGTTGAATTTTAGTATATGTTTGTAGAAAGAAAAAAAAGGCAAAAAAACTTTCAAACACACCTTTAACCTACATGATAATTTTAAAGACTACCCTAAAACCCTCATTTACCAATGCTCGATGATTCAACTATCGATAATCTTCGAAAAGCAAATAAAAATAACCCCGCCGTACACGTGAGCAACAGTCTTTCTCGCTATTAACTATTTTGAGTCATACAATAAGTTTTTTTTTTTTTGAACGGCAAATTGAAATTAATAAAAAAACTAGCAAGAAGCTAGAAAATTACAAGGATATGGATTTTCAAATGTCACTTGCAAGCAAATACGAACGGATTAGAACATTAGAAAGAATAAACCTCAACTGAAGCTTAACAAATCAACATAAACGGTTATGAAAACAAAGCACCCTAACAAATCAACATAAACGGTTATGATTCTTCAGGACCAGACAAAGCACCCTAACAAATCAACATAAACGGTTATGAAAACAAAAATAATAAAGTAAAACAACAGGTAGAATGATTCCAAATGTTTTTAGTGAGCACCTTTAACTTTCCCATTGTAGTGTGACTGAAAGAAGACAAAGGCTGTTCGGAGTTGGAGAAGTGCTGATACATAAAAAAAGACAATTGTCAAAGTTGATGTTGTTGAAAGTTTTTTCCATTGTAAGAATAAAAGTAAATAAGGGTATACCTCTTCCATTAGACTATCACAGCTTCCAACTCTTCAATATATACAATCATCTGGTAAAAGTTGCAACAGTAATACAAACTTGTGATTGTCAAGACAATATTGGTTAGGCCACTTTAAGGCGTAAGTAGATCCTAGCAAGATAATGAAGTGCTCGGAAATGGTCCAGTCCCGTCTGTTTATTAAAAAAGAAAACACTAATGAATTTGTGATGTTATATATAGAAAAAGTTACGTAGTTAGTGTCATATTTTACCTTTCTCATTTCTCGAATGAATTCTTCTGCGGTACGGTTTAGTAGCTTAGAAGCTACCCTGTCAAATAAAGTCAGAGAAACGTACGTGACTATGCCAGCCACGAATTTGAATCTATGTAACTAGTTTTAAAAGGATAAATTTTCAAATCAGTATGATAACTTATAAGAAAATGTTAAATTTGTAATTTGTTAAATTTGTAATTTGTCAACTTACTTATAACAGACATTAGTTACTTCACCACATTCTTTGTTTGAACAAACAAGCACCACTTGTTTTTTCAATTCACCAGAATCACTGTCTTTCTTATCCACAGTTTTTTCGTCAACAATTCTGTTACAAGAACCGCACGGCAAGTAGTACCACTTGTTGTCACGTTCGATGACCTTTATTGTTGCGACAACAACGTCTGACTTGATCTTCAAATAAAGCATATAAGGTTAAGGATTGGCTTTATGGCAATATAAATAGTGGATGTTAATTTCCACATACCTCAGCAATGTCTCTTATATCAGCTAGGTTAACTTTCTGCAACAAGAAATCTTGACGGACATCATATCTGTCGTATTTGACCAACGGGACGATCTGATGATCTGACGCTTCACCTCCCAGGTTTTTAAGCAACATGGATGAATACATTTTTAAAGTACTTATAAATATAGGCATATAGATCATACTAAGCAATAAACTTGGAGCATGTATAGATGACTAACGTCTTCTTAAAACTGTTGATCTCTGGAATGTCTGCATTGATGAATAAATTGGTAGCATTGAACATGTTGCTTACGTTTGGCTTTTCTGAGAGAGTTGTATACATAAAATTTTAGTCAAAGAGTCCGTAGACATATTAGATGGAATGTATATCAAAATCAAAATAGGATTATATGAGACATGCCACCTCTATAGATCTTGTGTTTAGCAAACTGAATGATGAGAACATGTCCCAAAGCACTTCTGTCACCCATGTATTCATCCAGTTGGTCAGCATAAGCTCCCCACAGCGTGACATTTTGAAGTTTATTTCCCCTGGAATATTAGAGATACATTACAAAAAAAAATTGCAATCACCACAATATGTATATATTAAATGACAGTTTGTATTTACATGGTGTCTTGCATTTCAATTCGGATGAATCGCTTCAGTTTCCCTCCTTTTTCCTCTGAGTTCAATCGTCCACACGATGTTTATGTCACCAATCAAACTGTATCATGTAAACCATATAATATTCCCACTGTCCCTAATTAAGTGTCCAATTGACTTTTTAAGTCTTTTTTCATCAACTTGATCGTAAATATTTGTATTATGATATATCAACTTAATGAAAAATAATACTAATGAAAAATAAATTCAAAACTTATCAATCATATATTTTGCAATCAAATATCATATAAACATAAAAGGAATAATTAAGGCAAAGTTAAAGAAAAAAGACTTGAAAAAAGTCAACCTGGACACTTAATGTGGGACGGAGGTAGTAACATACTTTTGAAAATGAAAAATGTAAAGTACGATTAATCACAAACCATAAGCAAAAGTAGAGTCTTTTTTCTCTTGAAGCAAGTCGGTAAAGGGTTTGAAATTAAACCCATAGACAGGACCAGAGAAATCATCACACTTCTTAACTCTTGTTGTCCTATAAAAATTGATTTTATAAGGATGTTTTACAACAAAAGTATCCTTTTCATCATTGTCAGTAACTCCAAACTCAGAGATGTAGAACACTTTCTTGCCGCAAACTCTTCTCAGGATTTCTTGACACAAGTATTTTTTACAGTTGCTTGAATTTTATTGCCCGTGAAATTACACATGTAACTATAAGTATCAGGAAAAGAATAAAAAGGTTAGACAAAAAACATAATAAAATCAAATTACATATACCTCCTCAACAAGAAGAATCACTCATCCTGAATGTTACCATTTGGATTACTTGTAGAAGTAATTTCCAAAGTTTTATTATCCTAACTGATATGCCAGTCCATCCTTGAATGGGGTGAGTGTCAGTAACAAGTTGCTAGTGCCTGCCTTGACTGGAGTGAGTTCAGGAACCAAGTTGCTAGTGCCTGCCATGAAAACTGGATAACTAAAATGTGAGCAGGTAAGGGGAAACTGAGTTGTGAATGTGAAATGATGTAAAGGGTCTTTTTATAGATGAAAAATGTTACCTGACTGAAAGGATAACCACAAATTCGAATTTCAAATTGAAATTCATCATTATGGATAAAAGTTTACTTGATGGATTGAGTTTTGATTTGAACTTCATATCTATGTATGCAACTT
This sequence comes from Tanacetum coccineum, assembly GCA_026074375.1. NCBI lineage: Eukaryota > Viridiplantae > Streptophyta > Magnoliopsida > Asterales > Asteraceae > Tanacetum > Tanacetum coccineum. The sequence continues at coordinate 13,312 of BQNB010055708.1, forward strand.
TGCAACAAAAAAGGCACAAATGAAGGTATGTTTACAAATGATAAAAAAGTAAACAAAATAAGTATAGGGTAGTTTCTGATTTACATATGAGTCAAATGTACAGGCAAACCAACATACAAAATATACTGAAAAGTTAGTTAGGTCCATTACCCAAAAAGTTTAAAATTCAAATTGATATTTTAGCTGCAAAGATGAAACTTTTATCTTAATTTAGTCAAACACTAATAAAAGAAAAAGCAATTAAAAAAAAAGAGTACCAAATTCACTAACCCATACATTAATTCTAACATTTTGTTATAAACTATATACATTTTGAATCAAATTAAATACATTACAGTCACAGGTTTGTCGAACTGGAATGATTTAAATACCAATAGATTTCAACTAATTTGTGATTTGGGGTAAATAGAAAATTACGGTTTGTTCAAATAGAAATTAAGATTAGAAACAAAGAGTCAAATAATCACTACCGATAAACAATTAATACATTACCTTAAACCATTTGATATCACCAGATGTATTAACACTTGAAAATAATTATAGATTTGGTATCACCAGATGTATTTGATATGAAAAGCAACTTTCACTTGAGTGTACACAAAGCTGGTATGGCTAAATTGAAGAAGTATAATAATAAAGAAGGACTATAATTGTAAATAGGAGTAAACTATAGAAGTGAATATACGGATGGATTTAGTGACGTCATTAATGACGTCATTGATGACATATTTAGTGACGTTAAAAATAGTAGTTGGGAGAGTACAAAAAGGTTTTTGTTTTATTAATATGTATAGAATTATTTATAGCATATCTAACAAATACGTAGCGATTTTTTAATGAAAAGTTAAACCAACATAAAGGCTAGGGATTACGAGCAAACAGCTCACTATTGAATAATTTTAGACGTACGGACGAGTATTATTAAAAAATGGTTGAATTTTATATATGTTTTAGAAAGAAAAAAGGCAAAAAAAAAGCTTTCAAACACACCTTACTACATGATAATTTTAAAGACTACCCTAAAACCCTCATTTATCAATGCTCGATGATCGAAAAGCAAATAAAAATAACCCCGCCGTACACGTGGGCAACATTCTTTCTCGTTATTAACTATTTTGAGTCATACAATAAGTTGTGATGAACGAGCATTAAGATTGTGACATAATTTAAATTTAGTTAATATTTAAATTACTCTTATATACAATAGAGAGAGCACAAGAACAAGTGTTTTTATAAGAAAAAATGACGTTGTTTTGTATCGATTGAGCCGGTGTAGTGGCTAGCCGAAAACCATTTGTGGCATACGACGTCGTTTTGGTAATGCCTCCAGTTTAATATTCGTTTCGCTAAACTATATCATTTTGGGGGATTATTGCGTATATAGCATGACTGATAATTAAACAAACACAACAGCTCATCACACAAAACCAAGACACACAGGTCAAAATCAAGATCTGGAGCAACGATATTCAAACGACAATCGTTTACCGCTGCATGCAAGTAATGCCTTCTAATTTATTTAGTTTATTGATCGCTCATCGTGTTGATAGTTTGTTTTTTAATATTTTCATTTAAAAGTGTTGAGTCGTGTGTTATAGTCATGGTTGTTATTTTGCAGTCTTCTTTTAATTTTGTGCTTTGAACTTAGAGTTGTTTTAGGGGTTTGGGTTGAAACAATTTGTAGAGGTCTTCATTATGCTAGGCATAGTATAATTATTGATGAAAAGTGTGGTTATATGTGCTAGGTGATGTGTTTCATTTTTGTTTTTAAGGCAAGGTTGTTGGATAGTGTAATATTTGTACACTTTTGTTTTTGTACTTTAAATGCAGTTGTTGCATGTTGTGGATTTGCGGTTTTTAGTGTAATGCGCATCTTATTTCGACTACGTAATGTTTGTTGTTAAAAACGTGTCGTTTAAGGTTTGCGTTGTACCGTTTGAATGTTTGTTTGTGTTCAAAAGTAATAATATTATTGGTCATTTTGTAAGGTTATAGTTTATGGCACCTATTGTGGGTGTTTGTTTATATTTGTTTAAAAATGTTATCCCTCGGTTGCGTATAATGATATGTATTATAAACTGTGTTATATTTGGGTGCGGGGAAATGGTAGTGCGCTTTTATGTTAGGCCCTTATTATTTAGATTACCAAATTTTAATTGTTTTTGCAAATTTGGTTACGAGGATGTTCTTTATATTTGGAATTGTGTATTTTAAGGTTTTTGACTGAGGTTGTTCTATGCTAGGCCGCTGGGCCAAGAGCAGATATGCAAAACATGATGCAAAAGGATAGGTACATAAAGTTAATGGTTTATAGTATCAGACATTGGTGTGAGGTAGTATGGTTTTTGATAACATCAAATAGTTTATCCTTTTGAGTATCAAATTCCCTTGTAAATATGCTCATAATTGTTATATTTCTATGAAAATGTGTACTTAATTGTTTCATATTTCGTTTTAGACAAGTAGGAAGCATTGGAAAGGAAAGGACGCGGAAAAATGGGAAGGATACTGAATGAAAAGTGCACAAAGTTGATACTCCAAACGAAATATTGACGTATTAGCTTCGCTGAACTACACCGTAGCCTGTCCCTTGACCCCGTGCCCAAACAATTCGAAGTTAATATTAACACGACTAGTTGACCCTTGGGTTACGTCGTAGCTTTGGGCGAATTTCATACAGTGAGTAACTATGGCGTAACTCATATCTTTAAGTTACGCCGTAACTATCCTAAGACTTTGAAGGTACACGTGCAACATGTGAACTACGGCATAGCTTCTCACTTTTACACCGTATTTGGAACGAGCCTATATATACAAGCCCTAATTCCTGCTATTTCGTCATTCATCCGCTGGGAACTCACAAGCACTATTAGGGCTTATCTATAAGGGAATGATTGATCAACTCCATTCACCATCATTTCAAGGCGATTTTTCTTAATCCGTATTGTATTAACATTCATCAATTCTTTGTGAAGTGAAATTATAATGTTCAAGAATCAATCCAAGATTTTATTTCATTATTAGTTATGCAATTCTTAGAATGAGTGGCGAAGCACTTTTAGTGCTAGGCTAGCTATGTATTAGAAGAGATAGATAGGTGTGAAAAGATGTATTGTTAGCAGCATGCTTGATTATCGTTTGTTGTAATGATGCGTAGAGGTCGTTGGTCGAGTAGATCCTCACGTATTAGTAGACGAGGCTAGGTAGATCCTCATAGCCTATTGAGTAGGCTAACATTGGAGAGGTAGTCAATCAGGATACGACCAGAATAGGTTGGCGAGTCTATTTCGAGTGTAGGGCCATTCCAACACCTCCAGTAGATTAGGAACTTATAAAGCACGAGAAATCCTATTAGGAGGGTTTAATGTCAAGTAGTGGGATTGTCGAAATTTAGACAAGTCTTTATGGTAGTTAGGGGGTTTAATGATGTAACCCTTACCCTTTTTGTGTTCTGAATATTTTCATTTTAGTCCTTTGACTATTTGACGTTTGTTAGTTTATTTAGATATTGTACCGTGTTGACGATGGAGAGTTTGTTGAGAATTGTGGTAATTCTTATTATTATGTTATTTGTATTCCGGGTGGTTTGACCCGTGAATTTTGAGAAATGCCAAAAATGAGTCATGACACATCCGTTAATGTCCAAATGAGTTTTTAAGGGTTTAAAGTGAAAATATGGCAAGTAAATACTCTAAGTTATTAGAAAAGTATTTTTATAGTGAATAAAAATGCTTAGTAACTTTGGGGAGTATTTTACGGTTGAGTTTTACGAGCTTTTAAGTGATCCCGACACAAAAAGAAAGACCCGAGACCTCATAGGAAACTCTAACTGGTCATGTAAGCTTAGGGGACAAGGAGGCTTAATTTTAGCTAATATGTCCCAAGGTTGTACACTTATATGCTTTCACTAGAACCTTTCCACTCATTTTCCTTTGATTTAAAAAAAAACAAAAACACACAAGTGTGTGTGTGTGTTTCGTCCGCCACCAACCACTACAAACCACCACAAACCACCATAGGTTTTCCAACTTTGATCAAGAACGTGATATCCCGGGTTGATACGAGTATTTGGGTATTCATTTAAACAACGTTTGAGTTGTCCGGTTCGTGTCGAAATCTACATTTTTGAAGATTTTCTTGTAAATTTTCAAATTTAAATTTCGTTTGTCCTTTTGGGTTTGTATTGATGCATAGATGTTCGTTGTATAAGTTGATCGTCGTAAAAATCGATTTTTAGAAACGAAACGAATAAAAAGGGGGTGTTTGGTTCGTCGGATTTGAAAGAGAAAGAAAAGGGTTTTGTAGTTTTGATGTTGTGGTCGTGATGGTTGAAAAACATATATTGCTAAATAGCTTATTTTGTATAATAGCATGTATAGCTTATTTTTGGGCTTATTTCGTGACTTATTGTGAGCTTATGGCTCGCGGCTTATTTAAAAAACACAAGGAAATGTGTTTTGATTATTTACGTGGTATGGCGTATGTCGTGGACTATTTTTATAGCTTATAGTAATAACCAAATGCGATACGTAGCTTATTAGCTTATTGTCAAACTTAATATATGTATTGTGGAGCTTATGGACTCACGACCCAATAAGCCTATTTAAGGCGTGGTTTAATGGGTGGGCTTATTGTGTTCCGGATTATTTCCTACTTATTAGTGTAAGCTTATGTATAGAAATGGATCTTGGTTTTGGACTTGGATCGTATTTTGGACTTATAAATATCTTAATGGACTCTTATTGGGCCTTAAAGCCCAATAAGCGATATTTAGTCGTTTTAAAAGTTTTGACGGGCTTTTTGAAAGTGAAATGTATTTACGAAGTGGTATTAAATGATATTTTGGGGGAAAACGTATTAGTAAACGTTAAAGATCGAGATTTTAGAATTTTGTCGAAAAATTGTCAAAAGTTTGAAAAGTATTTGAAATAAAGGTTAAAAACCTTGGAAAACGTTGTATGAACGTACGGGTCATGTCAATATTTCGTAAAAAGTTTATACTTAGAAATTTTACCTAAAAACATGATTTTTTATTTTAAATAATAAAATATTATTTAATTATTTTATTTATTTAATAAATTCACTAAAAGACGAAAAATAAAATTTCCCTTGATAATATTTCTCGAAACTTTCTCAAATGTTTATTATGAGTAAAATCGTATCGCATTTTCACCATATAGATTGGACGTTAGGTGTCGCGACTCTCAGAGTGACTAAGTGTTTCGAATGGAAGACTATGTGACGTGATAGTTATTTTAATTATAAATGATACAAGAATATTTTAACGTATGAAGATTACTTAATGCTATTTATGTCTTTAAGAAAAGAGAAATAAGTATGAATTATAAAGCCGATGGGATTTTGATATGATTGTTGGGATATGTCGTCAACCATCACACCACTAAATTGTTATGGGTTAATTGTTGCAGCGTGTTCTAGGATCTATGCATCAAACGTTTAAAATGATACTATTTAAAAATGAATATGGGACTAAATGGGACTTTAACTGGACTTAGGTGCGTTTGTTGCGGACGTCGTTGCATTTGCTTGTGTGATTGAGATTTGGTTGCTAAAGACTTACTTGAGGTGAGTTCTCGTAGCCCCATTTTTCTACTATTTTCCGTTGGGGGAAAATGATACTCAAATGTATTTTGAAATGTTTTGAATTAAACTGTGCGAAATGTGGTTTTGTTTTTTGGACAAGATATGTGCTTATGACTGCTATGTGAATATTATGTGTTGCATGATTGTTTGGATCGGAGGGGTACGCCTATCTTAGTATTTGTATGATTATTTGGATGGGATGGGTACGCCTATCCAGTATTTGTGTAGTTATTGGGGCGGATGGGTACGCCTACCCTGGTATGTATGAGGTCTTGCCCTAATCTAGTGCTCCAGCTGGTAGGCCCTTTAGGTGCGTAAGTGACATATGGTGATTGATTAGCGAGGATGCTATGGGTTGTTTGCATATATATTCACTGTCATATTGCGCTATTGTCCACTGTTTTGAAATATTGGCACAGCTTTTGGGTTTAAGGTCAAACCTACATGCTCACCAACATTATTGTTGACGTTTTCGAGTATTATTTTCAGGTGAAGCGAAAGAGGAATAAATTGGTGTTATGTGATAGCAGACTTAGAAGTTTCCCGTGTGGATTTCTCATATGAGGTCTTGCTTTTTTATTTTATTTGGTTTTAGTAATTGGAAGATTTTGGTTTAAGTTTGGATTTGGACCCTTTGTGTGTGGGTCTATGTATATTTAAGAGGTTAGGATTTGTGATTGTGATTTGGGACATCACTTCGAGTTTGTTCGAGGTTTGATGGTGGTGGTCTTTTTTTTTTTTTTTTTTGTTTTTCTTCGCGGTTAACACTTGAAGTTTATGCATTGTAGTTTTTCTTAATTTTTGTTTATCTTGTGTTATGATTGATATTGATGTTACGCTCTCGAGTTTCTGCCATTATCGGGGTGTGACAGATTGATAATCAAAGCCAAGGTTATAAAGAACTGGGTGGGTGTTTGTCCAGACATAGTGCCTAAGATCGGGGTTGTTTCGCTTTTGCTTGCTTCTCGTATGTTCTGTGCGGGTGTATTTGGTGGATGTTTAGTTATGTCACGCTCATTGCAATATGTGCAGCTAATGTGAACTGAGTACGACTGGGAAAGGTTGCAGGGCTCGCAGTAAATACTGGTAGGCCAACGTAGTTATAAAAGTATCACAACTTACTCGTACTTGGTAATACCGTTCACACAAATTGATGTTGACACCATAAGGTGGTATTATGTGTATATTTATATTAGTATGATACGCTCGATTATGTCTATATTTATGATAGTCTTCTACGACCTAACTTAACGTTGCCCATGTTTCTTACGGTTAGATAATGCCGCAAGGGTGAGGACCAGAAAGTGCTTGGGTCCCACCTATTGCCCAAATCATTGAGCGTAGGGGGGGATGGTTGTTGTGACGGTGGTAGAGGTGGTCTTGGGTAAGGGGTAATGAGGACCTAGGGAAGGTAATGATGGAGCGTTGTTATCGAATGTGAATGGTCATAGGAAGATGGACCAGGGTGTTGGGTGCTCTAGAGGGCGGGTGTAGAAAGAGAGTCAAGGGAATGTAGAGGAAGTCAATGGGGGATGAAGGAGGAGCGTCCGACTTCTCGACGATGTCTTGTTGCCCGAGCAATCCTGCAGTGAAACCTCTTACCCGCCATACTAGCTCAGGTTGGTAACCAAGGAAATGTTAAAAATCAAAATGGTAATGTAGGTAATGAGAACGTTCAGGAGAATGTTGGGAATAGTAAATGGAAACCGGGTAGGTTGTTCATATAAGTACTTGTTCTTAGCTTGTAACCTAGAGTGAATATGCGCGATGTGTGGGATGTAATTATAGTGTTGTAGTTCTTATCAGCATGAATTGAGAAAGTGGAAGTAAGTTGTGTGTAAGTGATGTGAGTGGTTGTAGTATTTGCCAAAAAAGTGAAAATACATTGTGTGGTGTGTTTTGTGGGTTTGAAGGCTGTTATATGTCGGTGGAATGTCTCAGAGATCTGCTAACGCGTAAGCCGAGGAAAGTTTGATTGTTGTATGTCATTGGAGATGTGACTTTAAGGTTTATGATTTGATGAGACTTTTTTCCTCCTCTAGTCAATGAAATGCATAAGTAGGTGTAAGATCTGAGTATAGTGGTAGAATCATGGCCGATGGTTCGGGGCTAGTCATGCTTGCGGTTTTGTTTATTGCTGATATGGTTTGTAATGAGTTGGCTGGTTTGTTTCATCATATTTGGTTGGTACGTGCAATAGTAGGTGTAGGAGTGATTGTATAAAGTTTGTGTATGGCCAGTAGTGCTTCCACATATCCGTGGGATAGTTGGCAGCAATGGAGCAAAGACTCTATACAGAAAGAGCTGTAGTAGATTTCTGAGTGCACGATGCCGATGAGGCTGTTAGAAATGGATCAATTAGAGAAGTAAAGAGAAAGAGGAAATGTGGGTAACCTAGCAAGGATAAGAATGGTAGGGATGATAATTAGAGGAGTAGGACTGGAAATGCTTTTACTTCTACCGTAAACTCTATAGGAAGAGAAAATATAGGTACTTGGCCCAAGTGTACCACCTGCAACTCCTACCATGTACCTAGAAGGCCTTGTCGCACATGCTTCCACTATAAACCGCCTGGGTCATTTGGCAAAGGATTGTAGAGGTCGTGTCAAGGAATGTGAATCTTGTCATGGATCTAGAAGACCCAAAACTGGTTAAGGCATGTTATGAGTGTGGTAGTACCGACCATGTCAGGTCAGCTTGTCCTAGATTGAATAAGGCACAAGGACCAGGAGGAAACCATCCAAACCAAGTTGCTGCTAATAATGGGGTTCAGCTCGTGACGTGGGAAACCAAGGGAACCCAGCTAGGCGGTCCAGGGGCACATTCATGTTGGGTAGCAAGAGGACCAGCCATCGCCAAGTTCCAAACATTGGGGCAAAACCTAATTATAACGGGTGTAACATTTACATTTGAAATTGAATTCATTTTGACAACTTAGCTTATAGTATTTGATTTAGAGATAGCCGACTAAATTTCTGTTTCCAGCTCCTTGAGTTTGCTTGTTAGAGGCTCATTGAAGCGATGTTAACAGAGTGAATTGGTTTCAGTTAAGAGTAGATTGAGATAGCTAAGCGAAGCTCAGCTAGTAAGAGAATTGGTAGGGAGAATATTAAGGGTTTGTAATACTTAGAAAAATCGTAGGGGTCAGAGAGTCTTTGACATCGATTTGATAGCCTTGTATCGGGCTTTACAGTGGGAGAGTTTTTGATGATGTTTTTAGGCTCTATTGTGATTGGTTGACTATCTATTATTAAGTCGTGGCAGTGAATGGGGTGGGTTAGATTGTGGGTTGAGACCAAAATTATTTTTTAAGTATATTGTAGTTATAAGTTCTTTTGTGATTGTTTATATAGTATATGGTACCTTGGATTTTGTGTATTTGGATCGTTTTATGGGGGATTTGATAAATGATGTTATTAATGGAACCTCGCACTTTAGAGTGGGCCTTAAATGTTAACCAAGTAAGCGCTTGTGAGTATTCTAGTTCGTTGAATAAGTAGTTTTTGACGGGACTCTGTTGTGAATGGAAATAGTAGTTACGCGATAAGAATGGTATTAAACGATATTATTTTGAAAAACGTGTTTAGTAAACGTTTTTAAAGAGACGACGTGAGAATATGTAGAATTTTTGTTGGAAAGTCACTTCGTTTGGCCTTGGGCACTAAACCCCACCACTGTCGAAAGTTGGAAAGGTTGAAATAAAGGTTAAAAGAACCTTGGAAAAAACATTGTTATGAAACATAGGTGTCATGTCAAATTTCTGTTAAAATATAATACTTAGAAATTTTATTTGTATAGAACATGATTTTTGATTAAATTAATTAAATATATTATTATTTTATTATTTTAATTATAGTATAAATTCATCTAAAAGAGCGAAGATTGATGTAATATAGAACTTCTGAGACTACTTCGAATGTTGATATTATGAGTGTAAAGTATCCAATTGTTAACCAATATTATGATTATTTTCACGGTGGACTAAGGTGTACCGAAGATGGGACTTGTCGAGATTATATTTATATATTATAAATTACAAATATTAACGTATATTACTAATCTATTTTCTTTAAAAGTACAAGTTAGAATTATTAAGCGATGGGATTGATCTGATGGTGTGGGAAGGATATGTCGTCAACTCACACCACTAAATGGATGTTATGGTGTAATTGTACAACGGTCTAGACTCTATGCATCAAACGTTAAAGATGTTTTAAAAATGATAAGACTAAAGTGGGACATTTAACTGGACTAGGTGGTGTTGCGGGACGTCGTTTGCATTTGCTTGTGTGATTGAGGATTTGGTTGCTAAAGAGCTACTTGAGGTGAGTTCTGTGTTTTAGCCCTACTGTTTTTTCGTTGGGGGAAAATGATACTCAAATGTGTTTTGAACTGTTTTGAATTGAACTGTGCAAAATGTGGTTTTGTTTTTGGGACAAGTTATGTGCTTATGACTACTATGTGAATATTATGTGTTACATGATTGTTTGGATTGGAGGGGTACACCTATCCTAGTATCTGTATGAATGTTTGGATCGGATGAGTACGCCTACCTAGTATTTATGTAGTTATTGGAGTGGATGGGTACGCCTACCTTGGTATGTGTGAGGTCATGTCCTAATTTAGTGCTCCAGCTGGTAGGCCCTTTAGGTGCGTAAGTGACACATGGTGATTGACTAGCGGAATTGCTAGGTTGTGTTACATGACTAGTGAGTATGCTATGTCATGGGTTGTTTGCATATATATTCACTGTCATATTGCGCTATTGTCCACTGTTTTGAAATATTGGCACAACTTTTAGGTTTAAGGTCAAACCTACGAGCTCACCAACATTATTGTTGACGTTTTCGAGTATCATTTTCAGGTGAAGTGAAAGAGGAATAAGTTGGTGTTATGTGGTAGCAGACTTAGAAGTATCCCATGTGGATTTCTCATATGAAGTCTTGCTTGTTTATTTTATTTGGTTTTAGTATTCGGAAGATTTTGGTTTAAGTTTGGATTTGGACCCCTGTGTGGGCTATTGGATATTGTAAGAGTTTACAGATTTGATGGTCTTCGTAACACTTAAAGTTTATGCACTGTAGTTTTCTCTATATTGTATCTTGTGTTATGATTGATCATTATGTTGCATTTATGAGTTTCCGCCATTGTCGGGGTGTGACAAATGACTACAACCTAGACGCCCGATTTCCATGAGCAACTGGATTGAGATCATATGAAGTATAGGTTAGGTTGCGATTATAACTCGGGCCTAACAATATTAGAACCACTATAATAAACGGCAATTAGACATTGCACTAGGAAACATCTTCTTCACACTAATAGAGTAGTAGCTACGCTAGTACGCCTTTCTCCCTTGAATTAATCTTCCACTTCAATCTTGATATTTTTTACTTGTATTATTAAAACCAAAGCAGCTTTCTAAATGTGACAATTCAAATTAATTATCTAAACACTTAGCTCTTGTGATGACCTCAGATTTACCAAAACATACACTATACACGATCGGGTTCTCTGCCCGTAAGTACATTGTAGACCATAGGTGAATGAGTCTTATAAATTTAAAACTTGTTAAAATTAATTTAAAAAGAAAATGCGCATCAGTTTTCTATGTACTTGATAGTCCCCGGGTTTAATATGTACATATTCTTATGCCTAAATTTGTGTTTTCAGATGCATGATGATATTGTTGCCGTTAGATTTCTGTGAACGCCGCGGGCGAGAGTTTACGCGAAATACCATGTCGATAACGCATGTATGTATCCTACTTATAATGGTAACAATTTACGGCATTGGGCTTTGGTGTTAGGCAATAGAGTTTTTCGTATATCTTATGCAATATGTTTGTAGATATTTCATGATTTGGTAATCTGTTTAGCTGTCATTTTGACAAATTATGTGCAGGACGCTGCCCAAGGGTTACTATTAGCCGTGTTTTTAGTAAAAGTGATGGTCATTATTATTCCCGAGCCTTGTATAGGAAAATGTAGTTTTACGAGAATTATTCTAAGCTAACTGGGCCTTAGTCTCGGGCTTAAAGCCCATTTGTAATAGGTCCGGCCTAAAGAAAAGCCCACAAGGCTTGTCCACTCTATGTACTATTTAAAGCCCTATCCAAGTGTGGAGAGGGTGTTGCTTCTCATTTTTCTCTCATAGTGCAAGTAACCATCTTATTTTCTCTTTTTGTCTCTCTCTCTAGTTCTTTCTCTCTCTAAAATATTTTTCTTATTTTTGTGTGTTTGGTGATGAAATGATATCATCTAACATGTGGTATCAAGAGCTAAGGTTGGGTTTAGTGTTTTGTTGTGGTAACTTATTTTGAGCTTATTGGATTCGGCTTATTATGGCTTAACTATTTTTTTCTTTCTTTTCACTTTGCTTATTCAGTTTATTTTTTTTTACTTCCTATCAACTTTAGTGCCATAACTATTTTATATCGTGTCTTGTTCTCTCATTTGGGCTTGTAAACAGTAAGTCTTAAAAACTTTCACTTGGGCTCATTTGTGCGTCAGTTGTAAGTGTGCTTCATTCATTCTTCATACGAAATTTTATCACATGTGTTGTTCACTGAGCAAGAAATTTTTTAACGTAGCTTATCTGGAATATAAGTAGTAGCTTATTTTCGGTGTAACTTAGCTTATTTCAAGCTTACTTGTCTAGTTTTATTGTTTTTTCTCCGCTTATTTTGAACAAAAAGCTTCAATCTTTAAGTCACAAAACTCATTTGAAAGCTTATTTGTGGTTTATATAGCTTTTTAGGATAACTTATTTGCACTTATTAGTGTATAAGTTGCTTATTATTGAGCTTATTTTCAAGCTTATTTTTCTTGAGTTTGCTTATTTCCTTGAGTGGTCCACGGTTTGAAAAAAAACAAAGAAGACAAGATCCATCGTTTTAGCTTCACAAGGACGTTGGCTATTTTTGGGGTTTGGCATAAAGACAATACAAGGACGTTAGTATGTTTTGGCTATTTGTAAAGGACCGAACAACCAAGATTTGTGTGCAAACCGAACTACTCAAACGCTTGAGAAACCGATCTAATCATCTCGTTTTGCATTCGGAACCGAACAAATTTCAAGCTTTGTGAACCGAACAACTCACAAGCAAGAGGAACCGAACAACTCACAAGAATTAGGAATCGATCAACAAGTTTTAAGTAATTTTCGGGTTTTTCGGTTTCGTGTGACGTTTAACTACGGGACTTATAATCTATACCATTACGATCATGGACTCGTTTCGATCATCGTGGTATATTCATAATTCATCGACGATAACCGTACGACTCCGCGGGATTAAAAACAAAAACGGTTACTTCTTATTTTTTGAAACGAAAATGAAAGTAAAAACGTGGGAAAATGTTGTTTTAATTAATTAGTTTTGCAATGTGGCACATGCGGTCCCTGGTTTCAAAGTACAATTTCAACACTAGTCCTTAGTTGATTATTAAACCCTCTCTGTTAAATCAACTTTACACCGTTAGTCCTTAATTGCTACAAAACAGCCAGTTAGTCATCCAAAGTGAATTTCAATTGCATCGTTTGTCCTTATTTGAGTTTTAATTAACCGGTACTCATTTTAAGTTCAACGTTTGTGCACCGATCATCGTTTTAAGCTCATTTTTCGCCAACAAAAGCTTAAATTCTTCAATTTCAACAAAAATTAATCTTTTATTCACGGTTTTTCTTGATTTAGTAAAATCCCATAAAAGTCGATTCTTTTTACGGTTTAAGTCATAGATCTGTAAAATCCAGTAAACATTAATTGATTTCAATCCACAACAACAATCACTTTACCCACTAAAGATCTTTGTTTATCATTTCACATCACTTTTGCAATGTCGACTCAACAAGACACCAATGCTATTAGAGCACAACGATTTGCAAACACACATGATCCTTTGGCATTAATGGCAAACACTCAGACACCGTTTCACCCAGATCACTCATCACTAATTACCTAAATACAACATCCACAACCCAACAACAACTTTGTCCAACAACCTTCATTCAACACGAACTACATGCAACAACCAATGCAAAATCCCAAAGATATCTCAGATCCCACAACTGCATTAGACATGGCACTTGAACTCATGTCTAAGGCATTTCAGCTAAACAACATCACTCCAACAAACAATAACCAAAGGTGTTCATCAAACCCTTGCTACAGTCATATTGCACAATCGGGTATGAATATAGATCAAGACATGCATATGCTAATGGTTGATGATAATGTTGGGAACCAGTTTAGAGAGAATGCAGTGCAGAATGTAGGACATTTGGATGGGCAGAATGCAGTTCAGAATCAGGGTACTCAAAATGTTGGGAATCAAAATGGGCTTAGTGTTGTTCTAGGGATTGCAAATCAGCATGGGAATGGAAATGTTGTAGCAGCACGGGCTGAGGGTAAATGGGAATAATAGTAATTAGATAAGGTGTTACAACTGTCAAGGAGAGGATCATCTTGCCTACAACTGCACAATAAAGCCAAGAAAATAGGATGCTGCTTATCTTCAAAAACAGATACATATTACTCTAAAGGAAGAAGCAGGATTCTAACTCACTCAAGAGGAATTTGATTTTGTAGCTGATGCAGGTGCTTATGAAGAGATTGAGAGAGTAAATGCCAACTGCACTTTAAAAGATAATTTGCAGCAAGCATCGACATCGGGTACTCAGACTGACAAAGCTCCCGTCTATGATTCAGACGGATCAGCTGAGGTACACAACTATGACAACTGCTATGATAATGAGATATTTAATATGTTTACTCAAGAGGAGCAGTATACTGAGCTACTCGAACCCATTCCTGAACCACACCAAGTACAACAGAATGATAGTAATGTTATTTCTGAAATCTCTAGTGTGGAACAAGAGGGGGGAACAGTAGATCAACATCCTGCAACTGTTGAGGAAACACGTGCTTACTTTGAATCATTATATAATAATTTGGCAATTGAAGTTGAAAAGGTCAACTCGGTCAATCGCAAAATGAAAGAAACAAATGCTGATTTGACCACTGAGCTTGCTAGATATAAAAATCAAGAAAAGTGTTTTGAAATTAGTCAAGAAAAATATGACAAACTTGAAAGATGTTATCAAAAGTCTGTTTATCAAGAACAATATCTTACTAAAAATATAAATGCACTTCACTTAAGTTCTGGTAAACAAATAACGACTTTGAATGAGGAAATTTCATATTTAAATAAACAGCTTTCAAAGGAAAAATCAACTGTTTCTTCTCTTCTTGAAGAAAAAAAAGTTGAAGTCTGATTTCAAAATACGCGAAGACGAGCTTCTTGATAAATAAATTCAACTTGAGAATAAGCTAAAGGAATTAGATAATATTTTGGTTAAAACGGGTTAATCGATTCAAACGATGCACATGCTTTTACTTAAGTCAGACTTGTTTTACCACACTGAACAGGAAATGGCTTTGGGTTATCAAAATCCTTTTTATCTCAAGCAAGCTCAGCAGAAACAACAGAGTTTGTATAATGGCAAAGTGTTATTAGAAAAGCATGATCCTCCTGCTATGTATGATTCAGAAGAGATACTGCAACTTGCTCAAGAGAGTCGTTTAAAAATGAAACAATTAAACAAAGAATTAAAACCGGCAAATTATACTAAGATCAATCATCTTTCGGGGGTTTTTGTTTCTCAAACGGCCAAGTCACGTGAAGAGTCGTATTTTTCAAATACTTCCAAAACGGCCAATGTTTCTAAATCATTTTCAATACCAAATGAAGAATTTTTGGATGATACTACACCAAGTGTTGCACGAAAATTTCTAAATGAGGTAAAAAGCACCATTGTGACTCTTCAACGTGTTGTCAAACAAAAAATAACTTTGTATATACACAATTGGTCGTCTTCTGCTCACCAAGAGATTCACAAAATTATAAAAGATGAAATTTTCCCTATCGTTAACCAAGTTGACGCTAGAGTGCAAAATTTCGAAATACAATTTTTGAAAGAGGCAGCCAAAATTGTTCGAGACTTTAAATCTCTTATAAAAGAAGTTGATGAATCTCTTGCTAAGCACAAGGCATTGGAATTGGAAATTGAGCGTCTCTTGAGAGCAGTTGTCAGTCAAGATATTATGTCTATTGTGCAAAATCCATCTGTTGTAGATTCATCACATCTTTAAACTGAGCTTGAACGTATGAAAGAACGATTTGAACATTGTATCATTAAAAAGGAAAACGAATATGCTAAACTTTGGAATGACTGGCACAAAAAATGTGAAGAATGCAAATATGACAAAATTTCATACGATAAAGCTTATAATGACATGCAACAAAAGATCAAATTGTTTCAAGCTCAGTTAGGAGATCAAAAGAGTAAAAGTAAGGATACTCCATGTGTATTAGAAACCTTTGATCCTTTGTCTTAGAAACTTGAGAATGAGAACGTTGAATTAGAGTTTTAGGTTTTGAATTATGCTAAAGAAAAGGCTCATCTTAAAACCACATACAAGAACCTGTTTGACTTTATCAAAGTGACATGGGCTCAAAACAAAGCGATAATTGATTCTTTGCAAGATAAATTACATGACACGATATATGAAAATGCTAAGTTGAGAGCTCAGTTATTTGATATGGTTTCTAAACAAAAGGACACCAACAAAGGTACGAGTATGAATACTCAGTTTTCAAAGCAATCAATCTTAGGAAAACCACATTCTTCTTCTAAACCAAAACTATATTATGTAACTCCTTTCCCTAAATCTATGGTTATTCCCAAGGTTGGTAAGTCGAATGCTTTGACAAAACCAGTCACTTCAAACTCGGCACCTTCCTCTCAAAAATCAACTGTTGTGAACAATGAAAGAGTGATTGCTCCAGGAATCTTTAGGATTAATCCGTTTAAAGTTTCTAGGGTAGACAACTTTGTGCCTAACAAACATGTAAAAGCAAGCGTTAGGACAAAACATTCACAGTTTTAGAACCTCATGTCATCACTAAGAACTATGTAAATTCCAAAACAAATGGTTTCTCTCCTAAAGACGTTAAAAGCACTACTAGGACCAGAAGACCGCAGCCTAGGAACAATCCTAAGAGTGAAAAGGCCCCTTTTAAATCTAAGAGTAGTTGCCTCTCGAATAAGTTAGAGAAAATAGAAGAAAACCATAGGAGTTTACAGTCTTCTAACTATCCGGACCATACGTCATCTGAATGTAATAACATTAAGCTTGTAATTCAAAATGAAAAATCTGAGGTTAATTGTGCTACATGTAAGCAATGTCTAATTACCGCTAATTATGATGATTGTGTGATTCAGTATGTGAATGGCATGAAATCTAGAAAGAAAATCCAAAGTGCTAATGTTTCAAAAAGTGCAAATCAAAAGAAACATAAGCCAAGAGTCTGGAAACCTAAAAAGGTAGGGTCCAAAGAAAGACTTGCTTCACCTAAGCCTAGTACACCTAGATCTTGCCTTAGGTGGTCACCAATTAGAAGAATGTTTGAACTTAAAGGAAAGATAATTGCAACCAATGAATCTGAGTGTCAATCTGACTGCTCTAAAGGTGATAATGCTTGTACTTCTAACCCTCAGGAACCTATCAACAAAAGGTTTCCAAGTTTAACTTTCTCTATGACAGGTTGTCAAAATTGGTTTGATACTTTGCTAATTCCATTGCTTTTCGAGTATAAACCGAACGACAAAGAAGATCATGGAGACAATGAATGTGACACTTAATGAGCTTTCAGCAATGGCTTATGTACACTTCAGTGCATAACCCGAGCTTCAAATAAAAGGAGAGTGTACGCTTTAGTGCGCTTTACCTTAAAAAGAAGATAAATCTTCTTGTTTTCACTTCAGTAGATATGATAATCATGATGTCAATAATAGGGTTGGAAAATCTATTTGGTCATTTGTTTGATAAATAATTCAAATGGATAAAATCAAGTTGTTTCAAAGTCTTCCGTTGTTACTACTGCTGATGCATCCGATAAACGTCAACAACAACAAGATCAACTTTATCTACTTCAACTTTAACAACAAATATCACTGCTGATGGAAACATTGACTTGTAAATATTTTTGATCTTTCTTTTTATTTTGATTTATAAATATGTTGAAAAAGGAAATACAAAAATATAAAACCTATAAAAGCAAAATACAAAATCAGAAAATTTCAAAATTACAAAAATAATCTTCTCCAGCATGTCTCTCGACAATCGATAACATTTGCGCACCTAGAAATGTTGATTAATATTAACACGGGTGAATAAATAAAGTTCGAGCGAGAGTTTCAAATGCTTTCAAAATATGTCCTTTCAACGTTTTTCTCTACGACTTCTAAGTAAATGTCAGCTTATGACTCGGTCTCCAAAGAAAGAAAAATGTTCATTTATGACCATTTATCCTACAAAACGGGAAGTTCATATCTTTTCAGTCTTGAGCAATGCCATATAAACATTCAAAGTTTTGAATGCTCAAGAGAAGCACTAAGGAAAATGATGGTAAATAAGATATATCTCACATATTTTCCTATTGAGCATAATTTTTCAAGATATTTTCGAAAAGAAAATTTCAAATTCTTTCAAAATTGTGTCCTCACAAACTCCCACTCCTAGTTTTCACTCTATTTTATAATTGAGGGGGAGTATAATAATATAATTTATTCTGCATACACTCATGTTCTCCCAAGACTTAGGCTCATGTGAATTCCGAACATTAACTTGTTTTTAATTCACTAATTGTCAAAAATTGTAAACACATATGCAATTTTTGAGAGGGAGAATAGTGATTAAAATGTGATCAATACAGATTAATAACGGATACGATCTTCAATCTATAAGTGCGTTCCCAAACCTTGCATGTGCAAAACTCTTTCATAATATGGTGTATGTGTAGGGGGAGCTTTTTGGTAACTCTAGAAACACTCAATGTGTCTTAAATGATTTCTCAGACACGTTGATTGATTTTTTTATCAAATGGTTTTATGGATCTTCATGGCAATACCCCAAAGACTGACCAATTGTTGTTTCTCAAAGAGTTATAAGGCGGTTAAAGTTAGATATATTCGTTCTATGATCCAGCCAGAACCAGAGGGATCTACCCAGGAACACTCCATTAGATATAGTAGAATTCCTAGGTATAATTGAAAAAAGGAGTAAAGTAAGAATAAGGGAATAGTGCCGACTAAGATGGAGCTAGTACTGGAACAAACCCAACAAGGTACTAGTCATGAAGTCTCGGTAAGCACTGAAGGGGTTGAACAATGAAAAAGAATTAAAAGGATAAAGGGTAAAAAGAAAGAAGCCCTCTATACAACCTAGGCAGAAACTGGGTCAATACATAATGTATCGGTAATCACTAAGAAGATTCTGATATTGAAGACTGACATCATAGACCCAGTGATGCAATGCATAACCCTCCCTAGCCACTCAAAATCTCTCAAAAGATTTATGTTTCATTTCTCACGGAGATCAACACGTTTCTATCGGCTTTATCATTCCGAGATCGTTGATATTGAAAAGGTGGCAATCCGCTCCAGCCTCCGATTACCAAATAACAAATGTGCACTTATAGAGTCTAGAGCCAACGAGATCCATCAAAAATCTCACTAGGACACAAATTTCAATATACAAAATGTTGTACATCATTATACAACATTTGTTATGAAAATGTCTTACCCATTATCCTTGTGATAATTGCTAGAACATTCATAGTGATACACTTTAGTATTCACAGTGATGAATGGAAATCCTTCCAGAGTCAACATTAAACAACTCTGCGGTAGGTGACTTGCAAGATTCTAAATGAATCAAGCTTGTGTCAACTGGATATCAATTTTGGTCCAGTATATGAATTGACGACTCAATCAGAAAGATAGTAACTATCTGATTCACTCTTACCGTGCTATCTGCTTTGAGACATTCTGGTAATGAGAATAAGCAAGTACGGTGAATATAATGCAATCGCGTTAGAGGATCTAATACTTTGAGTTGGAAACCCTGTCAAGGTGGTTCTTCTAAATTGAACCTACCTAATCACAGGTACAATATTTATACTGTAAAACGGTCCTCACAGAACCAGAGGTTAATGTAACCGAACTCAAGACGAATGACAAAGCCATATTCGTCTCTATTTGATGTTTATCACTAACATTAATTCTTAGGTATAAGTGACGGCGTTACAACCTCATTCCAACGGAGTCAAGATTCAAGACCTCATGCTCAATCGACAAAGATATATACATGATGAAAGCTCAAACTATCAAAGTTTTTCGTAATCTCTGATGTACAAACACTTCCTCAAAAGAACATTTTTGACAAGATTGTTGGACAATAACAAAGATATATCTCACAAGTGGATCAAGTACTACTCCTTCCATGATGTGGTACAAGTTATCATGTTAAAAGAAAATGTTGAGGGATATTGTTAGCAAGCTTTCAAGACCTTAAGCATGAGGGTGGAGACACAAGATCGCAAGGCGGCATAAAGATTCAAGGATAAAGATTTAGAGATCTCAGTAGTCAAGACAAATCAAGGCCAAAGACCACGATATCAGTATTTTGTTAAAGTATATCAAGTTAAAGATCAAGATCCAAGATCACAAGCATGCTGAAGGATCTTCAAAAGAATTTCTAAGAATACAAAGCTCCAAGACTCAAGATGTCACAAGAAGGATCCACAAGTGAATGACCACCCCTTAGGGGGAGATTGTTAGCCGTGTTTTTAGTAAAAGTGATGGTCATTATTATTACCGAGCCTTGTATAGGAAAATGTAGTTTTACAGAAATTACTCTAAACTAATTGGGCCTTAGTGTCGGGCTTAAAGCCCATTTGTAATAGGTCCGGCCCAAAGAAAAGCCCACAAGGCTTGTCCACTCTATGTACTATTTAAATCCCTCTCTAAGTGTGGAGAGGGTGTTGCTTCTCATTTTTCTCTCATAGTGCAAGTAACCATCTTATTTTCTCTCTTTGTCTCTCTCTAGTTCTTTCTCTCTTTAAAATCTTTTTCTTATTTTTTTGTGTTTAGTGATGAAATGATATCATCTAACAGTTATAAAAATCATGGTTGCAAAAGAACATGTACGTATTGTATCTTTAATGTCGATGGTTTATAGTATTGGGCGTTGGTCTGAGGCGGGACATTTTTGAGTGTACCTTATTTCCTTAGAGTTTGTTACGTATATGTTCTTATTTATGAGTTTGTGTTTTCAAGTCCCGATGATGTTGTTGTTAGATTCATGTGCACGTTGCTTGCCAGAGTTTACGCAAAACATGAGGGGGCAACGCATGTACATGTTGTATTTGTCAGCGGGACAGTTTACAGGGTCGGCCGTTGGTGTGAAGCGATATAGTTTTATGTATATCTCATACAATATATTTTCGGATCTAGTTTTTGTAATATTTGTTTAGCCTTTAAGATTTAGTGACCTATTTAGCTGTCATTTTGTCATTGGAAGAAAAAATACGACCTGTAAAAAATATAGTCGCGGTTTGTTCAGCATACGCCATCCGATCTCAAGTATATATGTTGTTTTTACTGTTATTAATAGATTGTTATGTTCGTGTGTTTAGACAATTAAAGATAACGTTGGTTTAAGAAGCATGGAAGAAATCGATATTAAACTTTTCTTTGATGCTTGGAGGGAATTTTTTTTTTTGGGTAAAGGGTTAGAATACCCGGTGAATATATTAAACATGAACGGGGTTAGGAACATAGGAGGGTGGTAATGAGCCACCCTTTAAACCTAACAAGACTATATTCTTTGAACATGCTAAAAAACATAACAACCAACTTCAACGCACTACCTAGAGGACCTTAAAATTAACATAAGCACTAGGAGCTCTAGACACAACTACTCAGCAACCATCCAAAAGAATGTTCAAAATTTTCTAGGTACTATGCATCCTATCAACACGCGCCTTCTTCTTAAAATGAATTGAGGCAAGCTTTAATCTTACGATATCAACCACAATCTTAGTCACCTGCTCTGGTCTTCTATCGCCTTTTCCATGGATTATGTTGTTGCGCTCTTGCCATACGGAGTAAGAGGAAGCAACCACTATAAGACGACCAACAATGCTATCAACATTGTTCTTACTTGTAATAGGAATTAACCAATTCATAATGTTGCTCCATCTAGAAGAAGAAAATCTAACATCAGCCGTACTTAATACTTAAGCCCACACTTGCAACGAATAAGCACACTCGAGAAATAAATGATTGTGAGAATCAGGATTCATCTTGCAAAGCGGACACTGAAGTAGGTTTAAGTTAGTATTACTACCGACATCCCATTGCCTCATTCGATCTTGTGTCAATAATCATTTTTTCATAATGAGCCATATGTGTATAGCGTGTCTAAGGATACTATACATTGACCAAACTAACTTGAACTAATCAACTTCATTACCACGAACACGGACGGTATGCCAAGCATTCCTTACAGAAAATGAAGATAACACGCCATCGTGAAGCTTCCAGTGAAGCGTATCAATCTGATTATAATGCAATGTTGGAACACTTACTTGGTTAAGAATGGGGAACGAACTATACCAAGTGTGAGGCCACGTCTAGGAACAATTAGACACCACATTTGCCACAGTTTCTTGATGATCAAACCCGACATTACTTAAACCTATATATGAAACGTGGTTCATTAACGGGCATAATTCATCCCATGTGTTGTACCAAACAGAAGCTTTTTTACCATTTCCTATTTTGTACCAAAAGTAAGGACGAACCGTATTACGAATTTGCAAGAGTTTACGCCAACCCCAACTGACATTTGACACAAGTGAAACCTCCCAAAAACTACGCTTTTTCAGTTTGTAAGCATGGATCCATCTAACCCACATTGACTCTTTATGCGCTATAAGCTTCCATATATGGGATGTCATTAAGGCTATGTTAACCGTATCTAACTTACGAACTCCAAGCCTACCTTCATTCGTAGGGAGACAGACATAGTCCCAAGAAACTTTAGCTTTACCTCTTTTCATCTCCCTTTGACACAATAAGAAACCGCACATCAGTTGTTTAATATCATGTATAAAACCTACTGGAAGAATGAATAAGAATGCCCAATATAGATGCATAGAAGACAAAACTGCAATCACCAGTTGATGTCGACCTGCAAATGATAACCATTTGTTCTTCCAATTTGTAATCCTCTTATGAACACGTTCTATAAGGATTTTATAGTCCTTATAAAGGAGCCTAGAATATATAAGTGTTACACCCAAGTTTTTGATGGGAAGAGTACCACGCTCAAACGACTTGTGCTAAAGGATGTCATTCTTGACGTGGTCCAGCACATTACAAATGAAAATAGTGCTTTTGGGGATACTTGGCACCAGACCCGACACCCTTTTAAATTCATCCAACGCCTCAATTAAAATCCTAGCAGATTGCACATCACCACGAGCAAACATAATTAGATCATCAGCAAAACAAATATTTAGGGGGGAATTTATGTTAGGAAGTATGCACCGAGCCACATGCCACCGCTAGAAGCCAAGAGAGCAGGTTGTTTGTTTGGCTGTCCATTTAGCATCCGAATGTGGAGTATGACTTCAAAAGCCGCATCCATATGCTTTCATTTTTCTACCTCCTACCAACAACTATTCGTTTAAGGTACTTTGGTTATTTGTTCATGCTTTTGGTAACAAAGGTTCTATTATTTTAGTTTACAATAACATGTGATAATAAAATTAGAATGTGTCAAAACTGAAAAGGCAATGTTCATATGTTGTTACCTCTTGCGGACTGGCCCTGATTTAAATATTGTGCTTCCGATTACTTAGGCAATTTTATAATTTTGTTTTTGAGGGTTGTGTGAATTGGGGTAAGAATTCTAGAGGTATGTTTGGATTATTGGATTGACAAGAATAAAAGGTTTGGTTTATGTTCGTTCTATCTATGTTTGTGTTACCTGATGTCATGTTTTTTCTTTCTTAAAAAGGTAAGTAAATCGTGTTGTTATGTTTTGGTATAGGTCTATAGTTTGAGATTTCAATTGATTACGTTAGGGGTTTGTCCTTACCTGATGATCTTATTTATAAAATTCTTTTGGAAGATTCTTTGGGGTAGTTGGACATGTTATTTGAGGTATGATACTTACTGTTTTCATAAGTACTATTGTTATTTATTTTTTTCTTGCAATTTTAGATTGATGTTATTTTAGTTTAAAGCAGTAGCGAAATACGTGTTTGACCAACCAACATTTTTTCTACAAGTTTTGATTGTAATGTTTGAACTTGATTATTTGATTGTTTTACTATAATATTGTTGATCGGTTGTCATAATACTTCACAAGAAGTTTTACAACTCCCTAGGCAGAGTACCTAACCGTTGTAGTGTAGTAAGGCAAGACTCGGGGGTTGTTATCGTTCTCTAGGGGAATAGGTTGGGAAGGCTCAAATAGAATCTAACAAAGGTCTAAGGGGTTGAGAGAAGATTCTTTTTGTATTTTTATATTTTTATAAAAGCAGGTAAATATCATGATTTGAGAGGTTGGTTGGTTTAACTAATTAAACTAATAATAAATCTAAACTACTTTGGTGATAACTATATGGTAAACGAACGTATTTACTTAATCATGCATTACTCCTTATTATGTTTCTCCAAATCATGTTGCTTTGTCACCCTTGTAATGATCTGTGTAAGTATATTTCCTAAGTCATGAACGAATTACACAAACCCGCCGTCTATGTAATATTATGTAAAGGCAACGCACAAGTAAGGTAGTATGAAGACTATTACAAGGCCCCTAAGAGTACATTACATGCATTTGAAACACTTAACAAGGATCAACCATATTAGGGGTAAGGTAGTATGAAGACTGTTACCGATGGTATCCTTTCTGCACACTCGCGTTTCCCTAGATGTCTATACCAATTTAATATTTTATGGCTAGTTTTCTAAAGCCTAACGCGCACATCCATCACAAGAAGCAACATAATAAAGATCTACATAATAAGTTTCATGCAATCATAAGTAAATACTAATAGATCTAGCCGGACATATTATAAAGAAGTGAAGAACATAAATTAATCAAACAACACATAGACATATTGAATGATAAAAGATAAAGGATTTCACTTGATTAGAACATAAGTTAATGGCAGATATAAGAGGGTTTTGACACCCTAAAAATGGCCTAAGTGGCAGCCAAATTCATCTTCTAAAACTAGGGTTCGGATCCCAAAAGTTACACACTAAAAACCCTAAAATAAGTTTGTATATATAGAGATCAGACCGCGACGGCGTCATAAAATTCTTGACGCCTTCGCTTCGATGAAGCTTCTAGGGTTTCTTTTGAGGCAGCTACATCCTGATGCCGTCTTGATCAATTTCTGACATCGTTCCTATAGCTGGAGACTCTGTCTCCACCGTCTAAATGACTATTTCTTCAAGAGATTTGGTGTAGAGTCGTAGTCGTATATGTTTCTTCTCCAAATGAGCCCAAGTCATGTGTATTTCCTCCAAAAGCCATCCAAATACTAAAATCACACAAACAAATGATTACACACATAATCTGGGCATATTTGCATCATTTAGGGGGTCAAATGACCCCGAAAAAGTGTATAAACTGACACCTCATCAAATACCCCTACACTTGGGATTTGCTTGTGCTCAAGTAAATAGGCTTTTCTACTTAGACAAAAGCAGTATCAGGGGCATTTAACTTACTCTTTAAAGGTATTTTATGACACAACCTTCTGGACCTCGTAATTAAAAGCACAAAAATCATATACTAGCACCTCACATAAGTGTTTGGATTCTCTCTTTCACTCAGGTAAAAGCACTAATCATTACTATATAATAATCTTAACACAAGTATGGAATGTTTCACTTGGAGTTTTAGAGAGAGAAAGAGGTGGTTGGATGAACACTTAGAGAGAGAAAGAAAAATGATAATCTTAGCTTAAGTGAAATGTGACAAAATGAACAACCAACACCCTCTCCAAGCATTAGAGAGGGTACTTATACTCTAGTTGTAACACCCCCAAAATTATGTCGCAGCGGAAATGTGTCCGGGGGAGTTACTTCATAATACACATCACTAGATACAAGAGAACGACTTCTAAATGTGTCGTTTGAAAATA
>BQNB010055709.1:12284-38989 GCA_026074375.1 Tanacetum coccineum
GATTCGCATCAAATTTCTGGAGGTCACTTCAGAAGGCTTTGGGTACTAACATGGATATGAGTACTGCGTACCATCCGCAGCCTGATGGACAAAGTGAGAGAACTATCTAAACTCTCAAGGATATACTACGTGCTTGTGTGATCGACTTTGGAAATGGTTGGGTTAAACATTTGCCACTAGTTGAGTTTTCCTACAATAATAGTTATCATGCTCGTATCAAGGTTGCACCTTTCGAGGCACTTTGCGGTCGAAATTGTCGTTCACCTGTTTGTTGGGCCGAGGTCAGACAAGTTTAACTCACCGGTCCAGAAATAGTCCAATAGACAACTGGGAAGGTCATTCAGATCAAGCAGAGGATGCAAGCCGATTGTGACCGACAAAAGAGTTATGCCAACTTAAAGCGTAAACCGATGGAGTTTCAAGTTGGGGATAGAGTTATGCTCAAAGTTTCACCTTGGAAAGGGGTCGTACATTTTGGAAAACGGGGGAAGTTAAACCCTAGATATGTTGGACCTTTCAAGGTGCTGGAAAAGATTGGAACCGTTGCTTACAAGCTTGAGCTTCCTCAAGAGTTGAGCAGAGTACACAATACGTTTCATGTATCCAACCTGAAGAAATGTTATTCTGACGAACCATTAGTCGTTCCGTTGGAAGGACTTCATGTGGATGACAAGCTCCGTTTTGTGGAAGAACCCATGGAAATCATGGATCGAGAGGTCAAACGGTTGAAACAAAGTCGTATCCCAATTGTCAAGGTTCGATGGAACTCAAGGAGAGGTCCTGAGTTCACATGGGAACGCGAAGACCAATTTCAAAAGAAGTATCAGCATCTCTTCACTAAACCCGTACCTTCATCTAGTGTTGCAACTTGAGCCTTGAGGACAAGGCTCTTCTAATGGGTGAAGACTGTAACATTTCACATTTTAAGGTCATTTCCTGACTTAATTATTTTCATTATTTATTTTTAGGGTTTTACGCGTTCGTTTTTAATTATTATCTTATAGTTAAATCGCGTAAACTAAAAATCATCATTCAACGTAAACGGACACCAAACAAATAAAAGTTTACATCAAGCAAGTGTTATAGGATTATTAAGAGTATAATTTATAACTTTTCATAATTTATTTTTATTGGTTACGTAAAACGCATACGTTTCGCAATAAATTACATTTAGGCATACCCGGAAGTACCTATACCTATCTATACTCAAACCAATACCCACTTTTATACCCAATACATAAAATTTAATCATTTTATCACTTATTAATTCATATGGCCGGTTAGGAGACTTATACACAAGAAATAAATCCTAAAGACCCACTAACTTTTCCATTACAACTCATAAGTCTTACACAAAGTGTACCCTAAGCACAAGTTTCTAAAGATTGGCTTGTCAATGTACCTCCCCCCTTACATTGCCGTCCCCCTCCTCCTAAGGAGGAGGAGAATTCTTACATGTTGTACCTTAATAACTTCAAGCCCAAGGTTTTAGTTTAAGGTAGTTTTGGCTATACTAGGATCTATAAAAGGAAAGTCTAAGGTTTAGTTTATCACTTTTTCATTTACCAAGCAAACAAACTCACAAAAACTCTCTCAAAACCCTTGAAACCCACGGCTCAAAATTATAAACTAGGGTTTCATATTCTTTGATTTTCTAAAGCATTCTAAGTATTCTAGTGTTCATTCTAAGATCATCTAAGGTTACTCAAGGTTATTACAAGCTTGGATTTGGGTTTAACAAGGATTAATCAAGAAAACATATTTAGGGTTTTCTTGATTAGGGTTTTGGATTTGGAAGCCTTGCTAGGGTTTCTATCTTGTATTCATCATCCTACTCATCTCCTATAAGGTCTAATTTAAGTATTTCATTTCCATTCATTCATTATCTTATGTGTGCATACTTGTTATAT
Source organism: Tanacetum coccineum (assembly GCA_026074375.1). Taxonomy (NCBI): domain Eukaryota; kingdom Viridiplantae; phylum Streptophyta; class Magnoliopsida; order Asterales; family Asteraceae; genus Tanacetum; species Tanacetum coccineum. The sequence goes on from BQNB010055709.1 coordinate 14,195, forward strand.
ATGTTAAACACCACCTAGATTTATTTTTGTGATATATGAAGTATTTTGAGGCTTATATAATTCGAAATTACTTATGTATATGGTGAAATAATACTTGAAATAAAAGTACATGCTTGGTATAAGTGTTAAATAAATTATATAGATAGTTTACAAATTAAAATGTGTTGAAGGTTTATTTACAAGTTTATGTATAAAAATATCATGAGGACATGGATTTCATTTGGACAAGTATTATGGACATTTATAAGACTCAATATATGTGAGAAATATGGTATAACACTTGGTGAAAGAATGGTGCAAAGTTTCTAAATAAAAGGAATTATAAAACTTGATTTATTAATAACAAAACCCTAATTAACTTTCTAACCTACTGTTTGAATTCGTGTATAAGGGTATACATTTTATATTTTATTCAATTAGTACTTATCACAAGGATCGTAAGCATATAAGAAACTTGAAAAACCGAGCAATAACGAAGGAGATATGACATTTTTAAGTTTACAATAATTAAATGGATAAAAGTGATTTTATAAAAGTTATTTTATACAAATGCCTACTGTTACAGATCTGATATATAAAAATAAATATTTTATAAATATAGTACTTTTCATAAGGAATCCAAGGACGTAAGAAACTCGAAAAACAGATTTAAAATGAAGGTGATACGTTATTTACAAGTTTAAGTTAAAAAGTATTTTTATAAAAGTAAATTTATAAAAATAAGTTACTGTTCACGACAGTATACTGTTGGGAAATAATTTTCATAAATAGAGCCTTTAATTACGAAGACGTGGACATAGGAATCACTAAAAACCAAATTAAAACGAACAAGATACAATTAAAATACATTTTCAATAATTAAAGTTATAAAAAGTATTTTTATAAACTTTCACTTACTGTTACTGTTCATAACAGTACCAAACCATATTATAAATACAAAATTTTATTAGACTTTTCAAATACGAACCCATACATGTAAAGAACAAGCGATCTTAGGGACCTTCTACTTCTTCCTTCTCTTGATTCTTGGCTTGTATTCTGATCTTATTGACCTTCTACTTCTTTCTTGGCCTGATTTAGAACTCCATTTTAGTGGTGATGAGTTTTTGAGGTGTGTTTGAGGTGGTGTGTGTGTTTCGGCTTATATAGGGCTCATAAACTTGGTGGCCAAGGTTTGTAGCTTGAAGTAAGGACCAAGGGTGTTAGGGTAGTGACTAAGGGCAGCTAAGGGTGTAGATAGGGTGAGTATGGTGAGCTAGAAACTAGCTTTGAGTGGTGGAAGGTGTACAAGGGGTTCGGTTTACAAAGGGGTGACAAGGAGGTGACAAAACAAACTTGGTAGCCAAGGTGGTGATGGAGGTTCTTGTAAGGTGCTTGGGTGGCTGCTTGTTGACATGGTGGTGAGTTAATAGAGGTGCTTGAGGTGCTTGGTTGCTAGCTTAGGTGTAAATGGGTCAAAAATGAAAGAAAAGGGGGTTTCGGGTTGGTTTTTGGTTTCGGGTTAGGATTTTTAGTTTGAATTCGAATTAGGGTTAGGGTTTAGGATAGATTAGGGTTTAGAATTAAGGTTTAGTGTTAAGATTACATTTTAGGATTAAGGTTTAGGTTTAAGGTTTAGAAGTTATGCATTAAGTGCTTGTACCTTGTGCTAAAGTGGTGGTAAAGTTTAACATAATTTAGGAGATTAAATGACCTAATTATATTTTTAGGCATGATTAGCTTGTGCATTGATTTAGAGGGAAAATATATTTCAAATATTGTGCATTGTACACTTGTACACATGCTTGAAGGCTTGCACATTCATTTTATATGTATACATTACATATAATTAGGGTGTATGTGTTACAATGTCTTACATTTGGAAATCTTGCCAGGGGTCCTACTTTTTACAATTATTATACATCTTGAAATTCCAACTTTATGTTGACGTTTTTAAGCATGTTTTTTTCAAGTTATTAAGTTACAAAGAACAAGGATACATTGGGGTCAAAATTTTGGGAATCATTTTTGCATGGAGATTTAATGCATTACCATTTTGGAGTAATTGGTATGATCAAAATCTTTACATTGTTTATGGTGGGTGAACAATTTTAAGTTTCGGGCTTCTGTAACAAACACAGTTTATTTAAAATCCAATGTATCATTTTCAAAGACTCATATAGAGGTCTTTTCATTATCTTGTGCTGTTGATCTATGAAGTAAACTCTCAGGACCCATTTTCCGCTGTGTTCAACAGTTGCGACCTTTTAGGGGTGTTACAAATTGGTATTTAGAGCCAAGGTTATAGAGAACCAGGTCAAATGTTTTACTTGGACTATAACCATTCTCAAACATCACATCATACAAAAATTTTCACGGGACATACATACACTATTGAGTTGCATTAGTCGGTTACACTATATGCTTTCATGATCTATATACGTGTTTATATTATACTACGTATATACTATATTAACCTCATATAATATACTTATATAAGTTTATTTTGTTGTTACAGCAGGGTATGTCTTGCATCCACTGTCACTAAACATCTGTCTACAATATATCCGAGCAAGGAGAGTCTTTTGTTTTTTGTTTATAGGGAGCTGATGAGGAGCCGTCTGATGGAGGGCCCTTCTACGAGGATTAGTATACGGATATGAGGGACTCCCCATTGCAGCGGTCTAGCTCCACCATCTTCCTGACTATTGCCCGGGTTCCTATGCACCACCATCTCTTAATTACGTGCCCGGGTTCCTGAGTACCCACCTTCACCTATTGATGTTCTCATATGTTTGGAGCCTGTGTACCCCATGTACTTAGCACCAATCGATGGCAGAGGCACCTTGGAAGGACCATCCTCTTGCTGCGGTTGCATCATCCTACTGCCTTATCTCCAGGTTACGCGGACTACCGACTTGATCATGGAAGAGGTCCCGAGGAGGGTTCTACTGACTATCCTGCTGATGGAGGGGATGGTGACGATGAGCCCTCCAATGATGATGATGATACTGATTATGAGGATGAGGAGCCCTTTGAGGACGAGGATGATGATGATGAGGAGGAGGAGCACCTAGCTCCGGCCGACTCTTTAGCTATACCTATTGTTTACCCTGTTCTCTTAGCTGGGGATACAGAGGCATTTGAGACCGGTGAGTCTGCACCTACACCTAGATCACCTCAAACTAAGGTCCCCTTTGCTTAGACACGTCTTCGTAGGGCACGGAAGAATGTCACACTTGAGCCACCTATGTTAGCATCCATGGAGGCATGCATTGCTGATCATGTTGCCGCACTTACACCACCACTACCTGTAGCATCTCTACCATTACCCCTACCATCACCACTCACCATAAGGCAGCTGGGATTCGGATGAGAGCTGCATCACCACCCTTATTACTACCATCTACTTCCTATAGGACTGATATTTCCTGTGGACTGTGAATGACCGCCTCGGATAGAGAGGCTTGCCTTACTACTCCCCGCTCCCACCCCCCAGAATCTCAGAGATCGGGGAGAGTTCAACAGCTTGTGCTATGAGACAACCAGGGACTACTCTAGAGGCTGACCTTAGGCGAGACAAGGTTATGGAGACGGGTTATGAGATTACCGATACTTGGGATGAGATTGTTGAGGCCATGCTGGAGGTAGCACCGACCACCTTGGAGGGGGTCAACCAGAGAGTGACAGAGCTTGCTACTACTGTTAGGCAATAGAATAAGGAGTCCCAGGTGAGATTCGAGGATGCACAAGATGACCGAGCATATTTGAGAGCCCGAGTCAACACACTGTTCAGAGATAGGCCATATCACCGCCACACAACTATGATTTTGGATAGATAGGCGATGTATGCTTGTATAGCATGGACTAATTCTAAGGATAGGAGTGCAGCCATAGAGGCCCATGTTAGGACACTTGAGGCATAGGTTGCCACATTGATTGCTCAGACCTCATCACTTCATACTCAGTTGACTACAGCGCTTAGACGTATTGAGACACTAGAGGCTAGAGATCCAGAGCCCCAGGATGAGCCAGCTAAGGCTGGCAGCAGCTGTTACTCATGTATCATTTGTAGCTATCCTATATAGCCTATTAAGTTTTATAGGTTACTCCTAGCTAGTAGGCTGTAGGAACTTTTGTTTTATCTTTGTAGCTATCATTGTATGGCATGTTAAGTGTTATGGGTGATCCCCAGCTAGCATTGCCTTAGACCATATTTTTCATTTTTGTATCTCATTGTACTGATCATGTTGTAATCAAAACTATCATGTATGATTATCGATGTTGTTATGTATGGATGTTAATTTATTTATGACATGTTGATTTCACTTCAGTTGTACATTTTCACTGTTGGTTGTGATCTTGTTTTTTTTATTAATGCATTGTCATGTTGCGTTTTATGATGGTATGAAATCTAACGGGTACTGATATTTCTTGTGATTTGAGAAATTAGCACCAAGAATGAACCGTAAGGGCATTCACCCGCCACAAACAATCCACCCCACCTCCACACCTGTTACTGATGCTCAACTTAGGACACTAATAGAGCGAGGCGTTGCTACTGTGTTGGCAGAACGTGATGCGGACAGGAGCAGAAATGGTGATGACAACCATGATTTAGGAATTAGCGAAAGAAGACAAGAGTCTACTGTCCGTGAATGCACATACACAGATTTCCTAAAGGGCCGAGCCTTATGAATTTCTAAAGGACACTGAAGGGGTTGTCGGACTGACCCAATGGTTAGAAAAAATGGAATCTGTTTCGCCTATCGCACGCGTGTCAGTGATATTTGCAACTTTTATGATTCAAGGAAAAGCCTTGGACATGGTGGAACTCCCACGTTTTAGGTCTGCCGGACATACTGTTGCATATGCAATTCATGGAAAACCTTGAAGAAGATGATGACCAATAAATATTGCCCAAGAGGTGAGATCAAAAAGTTAGAAGCTAAAATGTAGAACCTAAAGGTAAAAGGAACCGATGTGATGAGTTATACAACCAAACGTTTTAGGTGTTGGTGTGGATGTGTGGATAGGATGTTTCCCGAGGAATCGAATGTAGTTGAAAAGTATGTCGGTGGTCTCACTAATATGATACATGGAAGTGTGAATGCATCAAAGCCCAAGACAATGCAGGAGGCAATTGAGTTTGCCACTGAACTGATGGATAAAAAGATCCTCACTATTACTGAACGTCAGGCTGAGAATAAGAGGAAGTTTGAGGACAGCTCTCAAAATAACCAAAACCAACAACAGTCATTCAAAATGAACAACGTGGCACGGGCTTAAACTGTTAGGCCTGGTGAGAAGAAGCCGTACGAAGGGTCTAAACCTCTGTGCCCCAAATGCAACTATCGCCATGATGGGCCGTGTGCTCCCAAGTGAACTAACTGCAAAAGGATTGGCCATTTGGTCCGTGACTGTAAAATTCGGCCTGCTACTGCCAACAACAACCAAAGAGCCTAAGGGACAAACCAAAGAGTTCTTACTTGCTATGAGTGTGGAGCTCAGGGTTATTTCAAGAGTGACTGCCCAAAGTTGAGGAACGGGAATCAGGGAAATCGGGCTTGGAATGGTAATGCTGTAGCAAGAGCCTATACTGTGGGCACTGTCGTCCGACTAACCCGAATCTAATGTTGTCAGGGGGTCGTTCTCCTAATAAACCGTTATGCTTCAATTTTATTTGATACTGGCGCCGATAGAAGTTTATATCTACTACATTTAGTTCTTTGATTGATATCATTCGACTACATTAGATCTGGTTATGATGTTTTTTTCGGGGGGGAGGTTGTTTTTTAATGTGATGGTAGGAATTAATTTGGGTTAATACACTTATACGGGGTTGCACTTTAAATTTTCTAAATCATCCATTCAACATCGACTTAATGCCCGTAGAGATGGGAAGTTTTAACGTCCTTATCGGTATGGACTGGTTAGCTAATTATCATGCCGTAATCCTTTGTGATGAGAAAATCATTCGTGTTCTCATTGGAGATGAAAATTCCCGCGCCCTTCCTCGCGCCTCTCCATGGTGACCGCGAACACCCCCCCGGCAACAACGGACAGCGGTCATGATTAAACATCATCTTGTGCACCAAAACACAAAAGTACTTGCTAAAGGGATGTCCTATCTTTTTGGCACATGTTACCACAAAAAAGGCAAAAGACAAGTCAAATGAGAAGCGACTTGAAGACGTACCAATAGTTCAAGACTTTCCTAAGGTATTTCCCGAGGACTTGCCGGGTATTCCACCAACCCGCCAAGTGAAATTTCAAATCAATTTTATACTTGGTGTTGCGCCTATAGCACGGGCACCTTATCGATTAGCTTCGTCTAAGATGAAAGAATTATCGGAACAATTGCAGGAACTTTCCGACAAAGCCTTTATAAGACCCCCCCCCCCAGCTCCCCCTACTTGGGGAGCTCAGGTCTTGTTTGTAAAGAAGAAGGGATGGATCATTTCCAGATGCTGCATTTGAATACAAGGAATTTGATAAGTGGTGGTGAAGAAATACTATTACCGCTTCCAAGGATTGATGATTTGTTCGATCAACTACAAGGTTCAAGTGTCTACTCGAAGATCGACCTGAGATCGGGTTATCATCAACTAAGGGTTCGTGAAGAAGAAATTCCAAAGACCGCATTTAAAACTCGATATGGACATTATGAATTTCAAGTTATGTCGTTTGGTTTGACTAACGCACCCGTTGTATTTATGGATCTCATGAATCGGGTGTGCAAACCATATATAGATAAATTCATGATTGTCTCTTATTGAGAACTTCTGGATTACTCAAAAAGCATAGCCAACTTGTTAAGAGCATGAAAAAGCATCTTAAGTTAATCTTAGAGTTGCTTAAGAAGGAGCAGTTATATGCCAAATTCTCTAAATGTGAATTTTGGATTCCTAAGGTACAGTTCCTTGGTCACGTGATTGATAGTCAGGGTATTCACGTGGACCCTGCCAAGATTGAATCCATTAAAGATTGGGCATCTCCTAGGACTGCAATGGAGATCCGTCAATTTTTAGGTCTTGCCGGTTATTACCGAAGATTCATTGAAGGATTCTTGAAGATCGCTAAGCCAATGACCAAGCTTACTCAAAAGAAGGTCAAGTTTGATTGTGGGAGTGACAAAGCTAGAAATAGCTTTTCAATTGAGAAAGCAGCAGTTGGGTAGTGCCCAATTATGCTTTACCCAAAGGAGTGACGACTTTATCGTTTTACTATGATTGCTTCGCTCAAAGGGTTGGGCATAGTACTCTATAACACAATATCACTTCCTATGCTAGCAAAGAGACAACGGTTATTGCTTATTGCATCCGACAACTGAAAATTTCTAGGAGAAGAATTATACACACATGATTGGAGTTAGGGCGTATAGTTGTGTTTCGATCTGAAGATTTGGAGGCAATATTGTACGGGACAAAAGGTACGTGTTTACCGATCACAAAAGTTTTTACAACACATCCTTGAATCATAAAGGAGTTGAACATGAGATCAACCGGTGTCGGTTGAATTGCTTAGTGATTTACAATTATTGAAATTTGTTATCACCCAGGGAAGTAAACGTAGTGGTTGACGCATGATAGGAAGGAACGAAAACGCCAGTACGAGTTTGGCCATAGTTATGACTATTGGTTTGGATCTTCCCAAGCAGTTTGGAGATTAGACTACCCCGCCCTAATAAAACCAGTAAAAACCTCAAGTATGAAGATGTAAGAGGTATGATGATTGAAAATTAGAAGGACCCAGAAAAACCCAGGAAGGAGAAGTTGGAAACGCGTGCGGACAAAACACTGTGTTTAAACAACAGGAGTTGGTTGCCATGCTATGGTGATCTAAGGACTCTAATTATGCATAAGTCTCACAAGTCAAAATATTCTGTTCATCCCGGGGTAGGTTTCGATAAATGTACCAAGACATGAAGCAATTTACTGTGGCCTAACATGAAAGCCGACATTGCCACCTATGTTAGCAAGTGTTTGACGTGTTTAAAGGTCAAAGCTGAACACCAAAAACCATCTGGCTTGTTGGTACAACCAGCGATTCCTCAATGGAAGTGGGACAACATCACCATGGATTTTGTCACCAAGCTCCCAAGGACGCAAAGTGGAAACGATACTATATAGGTAATTGTAGACTGACTCACCATGTTCTGCACCACCTTTTACCACATGAGGTGAAACTGGCCCTATTGGACAACTAGCAAGACTGTGACTTTAAAGAAGAAATCAAAAGAGACATGGGAATACCAGTTCCTCAATCATTTACTGACCCCGTAACCCTAGGGTTTGTGTCAACATTTTTTTGGAGGACATTTCAAAAAGGCTATGGGTACTCAGTTGGATATGAGTACGGCATGCCATCCGCAAACCGATGGGTAGAGCGAAAGGACCATTCAGACATTAGAAGACATGTTGCGCTTGTGTGATAGATTTTTGGAATGGTTGGGAAAGACACATATCGCTGTTCGAATTTTCAAACAACAATAGTTGTCATGCTAGTATTAAAGCTGCCCCATTCGAGACACTTTATGGTCGGAAGTGTCGATCACCTATTTGTTGGGCCGAGGTCGGAGACGCTCAACTCACCGGTCCGGAACTCATTCATGAGATAACTGAGAAGATTGTCCAAATCAAGCAGAGAATTCAACCTACTCGTGATCGCCAAAAGAGTTACGCCGATGTGAGGCGTAAGCCTTTAGAATTTCAAGTTGGTGACCGAGTTCTGTTAAAGGTTTCACCTTAGGAGTCTTACGTTTTGGCAAACGGGGGAAGTTAAACCCAAGATATATTAGACCTTTCAAGCTGTTAGCCAAAGTGGGAACCGTTGCTTATAGACTCGAACTACCTAAACAGTTAAGCAGGGTTCATAGCACATTTCATGTATCTAATCTAAATAAGTGTTTATCCGATGAGCCGTTGGCAGTCCCGTTGAATGAAATACACATTGATGATAAACTCTGCTTCATTGAAGAACCAGTAGAAGTTATGGATCATGAAGTTAAGCGGTTAAAGCAAAGCCGTATCCCCATCATCAAAGTTCAATGGAACTCTAGGAGAGGTCCTGAGTTCACATGGGAACGTGAAGATCAATTCCCGGATGATGTCTCGCAACCTCTTCACAAAAACCGCACCCTCGACAAATGCCGTATCTTGAGCCTTGCGGACAAGGCTCCTTTAACGAGGGAAGACTATAACAATCCGTTATTTCAGGTCATTTCCTGACTCAATTATTACCATTATTTATTTTTAAAGTTTTACGCGTTCGCTTTTAATTTTTATCTTATAGTTAAATCGCGTAACTAAAAATCAACGTTTAAGGTAAACGGACACCCAAACAAACTAAAAGTTTAAGTTAAGCAAGGGTTATATATTTTTTATGAGTTTAATTATTACTTTTCCTTATTTTATTTTATCGATTACATAAACGTTTATCGTTTCGACACAATAAATACAAGTTAGGGCATACCCCGGAAGCACCTTATACCTATCTATACTCAAACTATACTCACAATTTACCTAATTTATATAACAACTAATCAATTTATTCAATTAATTAAAACCTCGGGGCCGGTTCTATACATTGGTTCTTGCATGTTAAACTTAACCATTCACTAGTATGTCTTCATAACTCAACCAAGAGTATACATTGAAATAAGTATCTAGAAATTGTCCAATCCCTTGTACCTTTCCACCAATTCATGCGTCCATATTACCTAGAAAGGAGGAGAACACATTCAAGATTTGTACTCTAACTACACTTTACAGCCTTAGTTAGTTTAAGGTTGTTTAAACCTAACCCTTGTTATATAAGGTAAGGACTAGTAAGAAAATACACATACATTCATTTCTAACAAATTTCCAAGCAAAACACTCTCTATCCTAAACCATACCCATGGCTCAAAACTTTTTACTAGGGTTTCCATACAAAATTCATTTAATAAATTATCCAAGCATTCAAGCATTCATTCTAAGTGTATCTAAGGTGATACAAGGTTATTGGAAGCTTGGATTGATGATTTATCAAGAGTTATACAAGAAACTAATTAGGGTTTGATCTTGTGATTGATTCTTTAGGTTAAAGCTTAAGTATAAGCTTGTGTTCATCATTCCACTACATTTCTATAAGGTCTATTTAAAGTTTAAACATTACATTCATTCATTTAATTATGTACATGCTTGTTATATATGTTAAACACCACCTAGCTTATTTTTATAAAATAATGAGATATTACAAGGTATAAAATGGTTTGAATTTATTATGAATATGGTGGAATAATACTTAAAATGGAAGTACACATTATATATAAGTGTTAAATAATTTACATGGTTAGTTTATGAATTATTTTGTGTTGAAAGTTTTAATTACAAAAGTTATAAACAAATGATTTTGAGGACACTTATTCATGGACAAGTATCATAGACATATTATAGAGGACTTAAGATATATCAAGTTATGTTATTTATTAAGTTAGAAGACTTGTAATGGTTTAATAAAGTGAGAACTATATAAAACAAATGTATAAAACTATTTATATAAAAATTCCATACCTACTGTTTGATGACTAGTCTAATAAAGTATATATTTTATGTTTTATTTAATAAGTACTTATCACAAGGATCGTAAGCATATAAAGAACTTGAATAACCGAGCAATAACGAAGGAGATATGACATTTTTAAGTTTACAATAATTAAATGTATAAAAGTATTTTTATAAAAGTTATTTTATAAAAACTTCCACTGTTTTCAGGTCTGATATGTAGGGGACATATTTTTATAAAGATATTACTTTTCATGAGGAATCCATACATGTAAGAAACTCGCAAAACGGATTTAAAATGAGGTAGATACGCTATTTACAAGTTTAAGTTAAAGAGTATTTTTATAAAAGTAAATTTATAAAAATATGTTACTGTTTACGATAGTAAACTGTTGGGGAGTAATTTTCCTAAATAGAGATTTTAGTTACGAAGACATGGACATAAGAATCACTAAAAACCGAATTAAAACGAACGAGATACAATTAAAGTACGATTTCAATAATTAAAGTTATAAAAAGTATTTTTATAAACTTTCACCTACTGTTACTGTTCATAACAGTATCTAAATAATAATTATAATATTTTGATAGATTTTCTTAATACGAAACCGTGGACATAAGAAACGCGTAAAACGGAGTTTAAACAGTTAAAGTGTATGGGTTTATAAAACTTGTGCACTATTTACACATTTTATAAATTATTTTGTAATATTAATTAAATTAATTATATAATATCAATCAGTGTTTGGATACATCCTCTAAGAACTTAAAGAAGATAAATTTGAAGAAACATGAAGGAAAAGAGTTCAACATTCATGTTTAAGGGAGGATTGTTAGGATTTATGTTTTCTTAACTTAGTACCGACAGTACAAATAGTTAGTACCGTTAGTTATAGTTAGTACTGACAGTACAAAGTGTTAAGTACTGATCAGTTAGTTAGTACTGTTAGTAGAAAATAGTTAGTACCGTTTAAGAGATATGTATGAGATATTTTAGGAAAAGATATGTATGCGTTTTGTAAGCCTGTTAGGGTTTATCCTTAGTTTATAAAAGGATCCCTCTTGGCATAGTTAGACATACGACCTCAAGATATCTCATAGTAAAATCATATCTAATTAGTTAGTAATCTGTAATCATTCAAAGCAGATTAATAGAAGTTATTTTTTTTAGTTCTACATTGTTTTTCTTAGTACTTGTGTTAAGATTCCGCATTAACACATAATATTCATAATCTGTGTTTCTACATAGTCAACTGTATTTATACATCTTGGCTTTCATCCTTAATAGGCTACAGAGATTTATTCAGTAAGGGACTCACAAGTGGTATCAGAGCCTGTGAGAAACTCTGAATAAGAAAAACAATCTAATCCAGTTAATAAACCTTCATCCTTCATCCTTCAAAACAAAACATGTCTGCATCACAAGATGAAATTCTACCACCACCACCTCCTCCACCATCATCATCACAAACACCAACCCAACAAACTCCTCATACAGTATCAACCATCAAACTGCCTATTCTCAAAAAGGGAGAATATGACATATGGGCTATGAAAATGGAGCACTATTTGGCCCATACAGACTATCCAATCTAGGAGGTTATACAAAATGGGAATGGTCCTGTATCAATCACTACAGATACATCAGGACAAATTAAGGTTTTGCCTCCTAGAACTGCAGAAGAGATTGTAGCCAGAGAAAGAGAGTGAAAAGCATGGGACCACCTTGCTTATGGCCCTACCAGAAGATCATCTTGCTAAGTTCCATAGAGGAAATGATGCAAAAGAGATGTGGGATGCCATCAAATCTAGATTTGGTGGAAATGACGAATCCAAGAAGATGCAGAAGTATATCTTGAAGCAACAGTTTGAAGGATTCTCTGTATCCAACACTCAAGGACTTCACAAAGGCTATGACAGGTTCCAAAGTCTTCTGAGTCAATTAGAGATTCATGGAGCAGGTGTATCCACTGAGGATGCAAATCAAAAATTCCTAAGATCTCTACCTTCTGCCTAGTCACAAGTTTCCTTAATTATGAGGACCAAACCAGGAGTGGACAGTCTAAGCTTTGATGATTTATACAATAATCTAAGAGTCTTTGAGAGTGATGTAAAAGGCTCTACAGCATCATCCTCTAGCCCGCAAAATGTAGCATTTGTCTCTGAGAACACCAGCAGTACTAATGAAGTTAGTACCGCTTATTGTGTTCCCAATTCTTCTGGTTAAAACTCACAGTATGAACAAACATCATCATACTCATTACTTGCTAATCAATCAAGTTGCCCTCAACTGGATCATGAGGACTTGGAACAGATTGATGAATATGACCTAGAAGAAATGGACTTTAAGTGGCAAGTGGCCATGATCTCAATGAGAATGAAAAAGTTTTACAAAAAGACTAGAAGAAAGCTACAGTTTGATGTAAAAGAACCAGTTGGCTTTGATAAAACCAAAGTGGAATGCTATAATTGCCACAAGACAGGGCATTTTGCTAGAGAGTGTAGAATCAAGGGAAATCAAGACAACAGGAGGAGGGATGCATGGAATGTTGGAACCAAGGATGGGAGCAGAACTGGAAAGAAGGAGGACTCTAAAGCATTGGTGACCATTGATAGAGAAGGTGTAGATTGGACCAGTCATTCTGAAGAAGATGAAGATTATGCTTTGATGGCTTGCAACAGCTCAGGATCAGACATAGAGGTAACTCCTTGTTCAACTAAGTGTAAAGAGGCTTATACAAATCTTAAAAAACTGTATGATGCTCAGAGAGAACAACTTAGTGATGCAAGCATAGAAATAAAGGCATACACTCAATGTCTTAAGAAAGTTGAAGTACAGTTAGTTGCCCATCAACAAGGTCAACTTTGGTATGAACAAAAGATAAAATTTATGAAGATAGATTTAGATGATAAAACAGATGTTCTAACATACCATAAGAAACTGTTGGCAGAAGCTCAAAAAGAAAAAGAAGATTTAAAGGCTAAAGTAGAAAAATAGCATAACTCTTCTAAGAATCTTAGTAAAATGCTTAATACCCAAATGAGTGCTAATGATAAGTTTGGGCTTGGGTATGGGGATCACAAATATGATGGTACTTTGAGCTATGAAAATGAAGTGTTGCCGAGTGTTTTTATGAATAAAGAGAGTGAGTTAGAAAAACAACCTTTGTATGATAGGTTTGTTATAGAAGGTGGAATGCATGCAGTACCCCCACCCAAGACAGGGAATTATATGCCTTCTGGACCTGATATTGAAGTAGATTACTCATAATTCACATATGGTCCAAAACAGACTCAACCTAGTGAATCTGAATCCCAAACAAGTGAATTTGATACCTGTGAATCTAACATTAGTACAGAACACTCTGAATTAGTGTCTGAACCAGTTGTCAATGAATCTAATGTAGCATGTCAACCTAAGGTCTGGTCTGATGCTCCTATCATTGAGGAGTATGAATCAGATAGTGAAGATGAGTATGTGTCTATACCAACAAAACAACAAGAAACACCTAGTTTTGCTAACCAGCAAGTAAAAACTCCTAGGGAAAATGTTAAGAGTCAGTTCACACATAGTCAAAAACCTAAAGTTGACAAGAAAGATTTGGGGTATGGGTTTACTGTAAGAGCATGTTTTGTATGTGGTAGTCTTAATCATTTAATAAGAGATTGTGATTTCCATGAGAAGAGGATGGCTAGAAAAGCTAACTTAAACAGTGGGTGTCACAAAAAGACTAGTCAAAAGGAGCTAAGGGAAACTTGGAACAATGTGAAAAGAGTGAATAAACAAAACCAATTTGTTCCTTCAGCAGTACTAACTAGAACTGGTAAAATTCCAGTTAATACTGCTAAAGCTAGCAGTACTAAAAATTTTAGTACTGCTAGGCAAAGTGTTAACAGACAGACAGTACTAACTAGTACTGCCATGAAAGTTAATACTGTTAAGCCCATTGTGAATAGAGTTAGACCAGCAAATGTTTTTCACAAAACTCATTCACCATCTTCAAGGCCTTTCAAAAAGACAACAGTACTTAGAACAGATTTTTCAAATCAAAAACTTAATACTGCTAAGGTAAATGCAGTTAGTACTGTTGGGGGAAAAAGGGAAACTGCTGTTAAGCCCTCAGCAGGTTGTAATTGGAGACCACAAAGATACCATGGTGGATCCAAATACAATGGTGGATCCAGTCTTAGAAATTGTTATACTTTCAAAGATCCACTAGGCAGACTCAAGCCCAAACAGGCTTGGGTCCCTAAGAGAATCTAATCTCTTTCTTTTAATGTGCAGGATTATCCACATAGAGCTCTAAAGAATAAAGGAATTGTTGATAGTGGATGTTCCAGGCACATGACTGGGAACAAGGCCTACCTTGCTGAATTTCAAGACTTTAATGGTGGCCCTGTTGCTTTTGGAGGTAGTAAAGGTTATATCACTGGTAAAGGTAAAATTTGCTTTTTGTAGGTGTAAAGTCTAAATCACTAGTAAATGTAAAATTAAAACGGGTAAGTAGATTTTTGACGGGGGGGGATGTAATGCTTGTACACAGACTTCAGCATTTTCAATCTTTTTTCTGTGTTCAAATAGAGACAAAAAGAACAGGTACTGTTTACTGACTTTGAATGTATTGTTTTATCTTCTGATGTTTAAGTTACCTGGTGAAAATCAAGTATTTACATAAAAATCCTCAAACAAAACAATCTGTATACGCGTTTCAATTTAGAGAACATTGTTCCTTTCAGGAGGATTGGCTAGTTTAATATAGTCAAAGGCAACAACTGATGAAATCTAACAAAAGGCATAGAGGTTGGGTCCAATTTAATTTTCAAAAACCGAAAACAACAATGTTAAAGGGAAACCTAGTAATGAGGTTTAACCAATCAAATGCTTTTTCAAAATGACCACACTAGAGTCTTGTCCGAAAGGAAAGCAAACGCAAGGACCTCCTATAAGGCCAAAACAGTAAGCTCTATATAGCCACATCATTCATAACAACTGAAGTCCTTCATATGGATTAGTTTGGACCTACATCTGTCAGGAGCTTAAACCATAAAGACCTCTATTGCCTAGTTATACTGTATATTTTAGCAGGTTTAGTTTGGGTATTTTTTCTTAAGAACAAAAGGATGAAACAGTGCAAATCCTTAAGGACTTAATAAGACAGATAAGAAGCTAATTAAAACAAGTAAGTTAAAACTATAAGATGTGAATGTGGTGAACAGAATTTAAGAACAAGGCTGTAAATGATACTGTGGTTCAAAAGCGATCAAGAAAGAAAATACAGTAAATGCCAGAACTCCCACAACAAAATGGAGTTGCTGAAGAAGGAACATGAACCTTAATTGAGGCTGCTAGGACCATTGATACGTTCGCCTTAGTTACACATATCTTTTACACCCTCTAAAAACGAGCGTTAAATGACCAAAAACAGACAAAAAACAAGCCAAATATATGTTTGTTTTGCATTGTGTATTGAGCAGGAAGGATAACAAACAAAAGAACAGAAAACACCCTCCAAGCCAAAAATGACAATACTATAAGCATAGGAATGGAAAAGACTGTGCAAAAAAATCAAGGCCAAAGTCCAAAAATGACAAGTCGAGTCAATACTATAAGAAGAATCACAGTCAACCCCGGAGCCGGAACTGAAGAATAACTAATTGATATGACAATTTTAAAAATAACCCATCTGAGTGGGCCGGGAAATCCAATAGTATAATTATGAAGACTGTGAAGACCAAATGTCCCCTCAATCAGAATTACAACAGCCCCATTTTGTTGAAAGCAATTGACAAAGACTGTGAAGACTTTGAAGGCCCGATCCTAGCCCTTGAACAGCCAATCTCAGCCATTGTACACACAAAACCCACCTAAACCAATTGGGCCCAATAGCCCAAACCAAACCCAGTTGGGCCCAATACAAAGCAGCAATATGCCCAACCAAAACCCTAGGCCCAAAACATATTTTTTTTGGATATAACATAAGGACCAAAATGTAAATTTTAAAAACTTTGTTTATAATTAAAAATGAAAAAAATAAAGAAAAGGGGCCAAAAATGCCAAGTTTTAAAAGTTGTTTTATAAAGAAAAACAAAAGAAATAAAACACAAGGGCTGAAATTGCAATTTTCCAAAACCACTTTTATCCCTTTTAGTTATAAACCACAGGGACCTGATTTGCCATTACCCTAAACCTTCTTTGTTTTCTTTTTATAAAAACAGTGGACCGAAATGGACACTTATTTCCAAACTAGCTTATAACTGAAAAATCGGCTTAAAGGAAATGAAAAGAGAGAAAGAGTTGGGGGGGCATTCTTGCCTCTTCCCCAATCTTATCGCGTCTTAAACCCTAGCAACCCACCCCCCGTACTCCAACCAAAAAAACCATACAGCCTTTCCCACGTTTTCTTGCAATACCACCTCTCCCAAGTACTTTCCAGCTCACGCGCCCCCTCACACCCATTCCCACACTTACCACCCTGTTCCCCCATAACTCACTCCCTAGGCACAAACCACTCAACCCCTGAAGTCCCCTTTATGGTGAGATGGAGTACAGGGCAAACCAAGGAGTCTAGGATGCTTGGGAAGGCATTGTGCCCACGGGCATAAGTCCACAACAAACTCATCCCAAGTTCCTTTGGACTAAGCTATAAAAGAACCAAGACCAAGCCGAAGCAAACACACCTTTTTTTTTATGTTTTTTAGCTTCATTTTAAAATTCTAAATCTTTCTTTTAAGCATTTAAAGTGTAATTCAAAGTCATTTAAAAAGTTTTATGTTGTATATACTTTCAATTTAATAAACAAAAGTAAAGAGTATTCTTTGAAATATTGCATTTGCTAAAAATTTAAGCTTCATATAAACTGTTTATAACCTGTTAAACTTGTATAATAAATAGTGTGTCAAAAATGGTTAAATATAACTTATAATCACCTTTCATTAGCCATTCCCTTAACTACAATCATAAAAAACTAAAACCATTTTTATATATATAGGGGGTGTTGGTATATTTTTATAAAAGGGTCATTTAGGGTAATTGCATGGAGCTAGGTGCACTCAGCCAAACATATGGCTGATGTTGGGTTTAATTAAGTCACTTAAATCAAAACCAATTTTATGTTTGAAAATAAGTTTTTGGTTTCTTTTATAATTCTGTCAAATTTAATAAAGCACAAATGGAGTTAAGTGCTCAAGCTGCTATGCACTTAAGCAGACATTGTTCTTTGTGCTCATTGGTGTTGTTTCTAGCCATTTAACCAAGCCCATGTCTGTCTCTTTAACTTGACCAAAGTATGAGTCATAAGGTTTTATGTGTCATAATTTTTTGAGAATAGCATTTTTACGGCCCATTGTTCAGCAGTATTACAATAGCGCCCTTAAGCCCCCAAATTCTGAAAATAAGCTCATTGGAGACCCCTTTAATTCTGTTTGTGCCTTATTTTGGCCAAAAAGCTCTTGAGAGCTTAATTTCATAAGCCCAAAAAAGCCCCCAAGGCCTGTGCATACCCTCCCCTGGTGCTGAGCACTAAATCTCAGCCCCTTGTTTAGCTTATTTAGGTATTAAGCCTTAGGATCTTTTAGCTTTTATTAATAGCTTATTAGTTGTTCTTTAATTCCCCACAATCTTGTAGCTTAACTCCTCCTCTAGTATAGCTTATTTAGGCCTTAAAGTAGCACTTTTTCTGTTTTCTTTTTAAACTGTCACATAGCTTAAGTCACTTTCCAGCTTATTTTAAGGCTTATTATAGCTTGCTTTAGCTTATTTAGGACTACCCTAACCTATTAACTGTCCCCCATAGATTTTAGCTTATTTTGTTAGCTTAAGCTCAAAGAAAAAAGAAAAATAAGCCAATAAGCTTATTAAGCTTGTGCAGTCCAAAAGCTTAAGTTTTTAGCTTATTCAGTGAGTAAAAAGCATAAGTGCTTTTACAAAAGTTGTTCCCCTTAAGCCCCTTATCAGCTTTGCTTCTTTGGCTTTTTGATAATAAGCACTTTGGACCCACCTTGTAATCGGGGTCCACCTCAGGGACCATTTGTGTAATTTCCTCTTTCATAGTTATAACTGTTAGTCCCTGTGGTTAGTTAGCCTGTTACCCCATTAGTCCTTGTGTCCTTCCACTGTTAGTCCCCAAAGTTAACCACAGTTAGTTTATTTAATTTAATTAATTTAAATTAGGTTTAGATTTAATTAGTTTAATTACTTTAATTATAAACAGTAAAAATTGGGCATTTTTATATTTTTAGAATTATTAATTTTTTCTTTATTTAATTTTATTTTTTCAGAATTTTTATAACTTTTATTTTTTGTCTTTTTCTATTTACTTAGTTTTAATTAGTTTTTAATCTTTAAAAATTCATAAAAAAATCCAAAAATTAATAAAAAAATATTTTTCTTTTTTATAAAATTTTCTTTTGTCATTTAGTGTCTAGGAAAAATATAAAATTTAGTATAGGCTTAATTTTTCTTAAATTTCAAGTCCTAGTCCCGTTATCCGGGTTGCGTTTTACCGTTTCTTTACGTTTTTACCATTGTCAAACGACCCTCCTGATCTAGTTCTAAGTTTTTACTTATTTTTCAAATTAAGTTAATTAGGATTTAATTTAGATTTTAACTTAATTTAGCATTATTTCTTAATTTTTAATATTTAGGTCCCCAATACCTTAATTCTGTTCCCGTATTTTTAGTATAGATTTTATTTTAGGACTTCCTATAACTTACATTTTGTTCCCTAGTTTTAAATCCCCATTTCCTTGCTGTTTTCCCGTAGATTAAATTTTGTTTTATTTAATTAACTTATTTTAATTATATCAGTGTTCCCATCATATATTCTCCATCATTCAAATTCTCATCAAACCAGGATAAATTTCAATTGCAGCCTCGTTGGGACATACGACCCGGAATACTACTTCCGGAATCTTTTATCAATTGATTCTTATATAATTTATCTCTTTGTGTAACTTTGACCTTTGGCCTGTTAAGGGCATTTGGTTGAGATTTGCATTTGAGTTATTTTATATATATACTCTCAGACGAATCAATTTTTGGACTTCTCGGTCTTTGGGAATTCTTTTCAAAACTGCCTCTCCCGTTTAGACCACATGCTTCAAAGGTGTGAAGACACCAACTATAAGTCCTTAACTGGGAGAAGGGTGCCATTTATGGTCCAAAGAGGGCATTTGTCCTCGCCATAAGATTTTAAAAAAGGGATTGAGGTTGACAAAGCCAAAATCGATGTCATTTGCAAAATTACCTCATCCCACCACCGTCAAAGGAAATTAGGAGTTTTCTCGGTCATGCCGTTTTTACCGCCGGTTCTTCAGGATTTCTCAAAAATATCTCGACCGAATGACCCATCTCCTTGAGAAAATAACCTCCATTCATTTTTCCAATGACTGCATTCGAGCTTTCCAAACATGAAAGATAGACTTACGGAAGCTCCAATCTTGATTGCTCCAAACTGGGAACCTTCCCTTTGAGCTTTATGTGCGAAGCAACGATTTCGCCATAGGTGCAGTTTTTGGCAACGTCATGAGTAAACATTTGATTCATTTTTTACCTAACACTTTTGGTTGAAGAGTTAATACTGCTTGTTAAGTTCTAAATAGGTATTAGTGAACCAAGCCTCCATAATAAGACCCTTATGAACTTTTAACTGGTAAGATACCAATTATAAGTTATATAAGACCTTTTTGGTGCCATGTAACCATCTTGAATACCATTGACCACCTGGGCAAGTTTGCTGGAAAATCAGATGAGGAATTTTTAGTTGGGTATTCTCTACAAAGCAAGGCTTTTAGAGTATACAATTTAGAAACCAAAATAAGTTGAAGAAAACCTACACATCACCTTCTCATTTAACAAACCAACTGATTCAGGAATAGGAACCAACTTGGCTTTTTGATCTTGATTATTTAACTGATTCTATGAATTATCATCCTGTTAGATCAGAGAATCAAGCTAACCTACATGCAGGTCAACAAGAAGCTAACCAAAATGCAGGTACAGAAGACATTATTGATGCAGGGGATTCTGAAAAAGAGGATGAATCTGCTCAAGACTGCTTTGTACTGCCAATATGGCCTTCTTATTCTTCAACAATCACTCCTGTATTAAAAACAGATGATAAGAGAGAAGGTCCAAGAGAGGAAGAACAAGTCTTTATGGATGAACTTGAAAGACTTAAGAGGCAAGAAAAGGAAGCTAATGAGGAAGCTGAGGCTCTCAGGAAGAAGTTGACAAGAAACTGAGACTTGGTTATAACCAGAAGGAGCTGCTAACTAGCATTACTAACATTTTTAGTACGTTAGCACACCAGCTAAAGCTAGCAGTACTAAACCAAGTTAATACTGCTAAGGCATCCATTAGTACTGCAGACCTCATGAGGGACTATCCTTTCTGATCCAACAATCCTGAAGAAGATGATTCAGAAATACCTCCCCTTGAGGATATTTATCAAATTCTACTGATTGAATTTACTACTTCATCTTATGATGATGAGGGTGCAGTGGCTAGCTTCACAAACTTGGAAACTGTTGTGAATGTTAGTCCTATTCCCACATCAAGGATTCACTCTTCTCATCCTACAACACTTATTCTAAGAGATCCAACCTCAGCAGTTCAAACAAGAAGCAAATTGAATAACAGTTCTGGAGCCCATGCTTTTGTTAGCTATGTTCAAAAGCAAAGAAGAAATAATCATAAGGACTTCCAGCATTGTTTATTTGCTTGTTTCCTGTCTCAGAATGAACCCAAAAAGATTTCAGAAGCACTTGAAGATGAAAGTTGGGTTGATGCTATGCAAGAAGAATTGTTGCAGTTTAAGATACAGAAAGTTTGGGTCTTAGTAGATTTGCCTTATAGGAAGAAGGCTATCGGTACATGTTAGATATTAGAAAAAGACTCGGTCACCCCGTGTATTTTACTGTTTATTATAGCTCGTAGTTTAATAGTTAATAGTACGTTTTTCGGTTTTAAGTCGGGTACGAATACCCGGTATATTGTAAGTACTATATATAGCCTCTTCCAACTTTGGAAGAGGTAAGCTAGTTATTATTTCATTTACAAAGAAACACATTTTCTCTCTCTAGAATATTCTCTCTAGTGTTTCTCTCTCTAGAAACCAGCCAAATCCAAGAATCGACCCCGTGTTATGATAAAGGATATACCACAATTGCTATCAGAGCTTATGGGATGATTAGATCGTGTGTATGTGCGATTTCTTGCTTGTTTAGATCTAAAATATGGCCATATAAAGTTCTAGCTCATTTTGAAGATCTCCGAATTTTGTTGTTTGTAATGAAAAATTTGGGTTGTTTCTAGTTGCTATAACTTGTGGTACTGTTTGTGCAAAAGAAATCAAGCAAAATCGTTCAAAAGGGGTGATTTATAGTGATTTTGTGTGATAAAAGTCGTTGTTTCTTCGTGAGAGTTTTCCCAGAATTTCTTCACGGTGGTTTTGCTGAAAAATATAATTTTATAAGTTGGTTACCAACCCTCGTGACACACGGCGGGTTGCTTAGTGGCGAGTTTGCACAAGCGGCAGAGTTGTTACTAAGGCAACGGTATTGCTTACCAGCGGTTAAAAACAATGGCGAGTTGCTCAAGAGCAGTTGTTACTAACAGCGGTTTTTTGCTTACCAGCGAGTTGAACAAGTTATCAGCGGGTTAAATATTTTAATAACAAATATCTTGAGGAAACTCTGGCGGTTTGAAAACTCAACGGCGGTTTGATAAAATTCCACCAGCGAGTTGCCTTAATTATTCGCGGCAGGTTGCTTGGCAGCGAGTTGTGTTCGGCGAGTTGCCCTGAAATTCCACAACGAGTTGTCCTTATTTCTTTGCAGCGGTTTGGTATCCTTTGGCGGCGAGTTGAGCTTCTGTCTCGAAATTTGAAATCTTTTCAAAACTCGGGATTTAATATCACTTAAAACAAAATACGCAATACGTTAACCTCACCACTTTATAATGTAACACTCACTAATCATGATCGAACAAACATATCAATCATAATAGAACAAAGATAGCAAAGAATGCAAGAAGACATCCAGTGTGCGGTTTCTGATACACGCCCACCAAAGCTTGAATAAGAACAGAACCATTTGAAATCTTGGGCAACAACGTATACGTCTGTACTGTCTAGAAAGGATAATGGAGTAGAATATTATAAGTCCATTAAAGAAGGACCAATTCAGATGGAACGATCTCAGATGTTATTACTGGAGCACTGAGGTGCAATTCAACAAGGACCAGTACGTGCTAGAGCCTTAAACGGCCTTTCAGCTGAAGAAAAGGAAGAGGTAAAAAGTTTGACAATTCGTTGCACTAATATCCTACTTCAGGTAAACCAAAGACATCATACTTCATCATCAATCACTATACTGACCAAAGACATTTGGAAAACGAGAAGATGTTTCTGGAAGGTTCTGAGTTAACAAAGGATAAAGCGGAATCACAGCTATACGAAGAATTTGAACACTTCCGTCAAATCAAAGGAGAAACCATTCGAAGGATACTACGTTACGGTTTAACGAAGCTCATTTAAAGACATGATAACAATATCAAGATTACCATGTCCAGGAGCAGCTAACTCAAAGTTTGTGAACAACATGTTGCCTGAGTGGAGTAGATTCATAACTGAAGTCAAACTTAACAGAGGTTTGAAAGAGTCAAACTGTGATCAGTTGTATGCCTACTTAAAGCAACATGAGGTGCATGCTAATGAGAACAGAATCATGATGGAAAGGTTCTGTCAACCAAATAATGATCCTTTGGCACTAGTGTCAGACGCCTCAGTTCAGCAGTATCCAACACAATCATCCAAGTCTCCTCAATCCTCAACAGAACCATATCCCTCTGACAACTTTCAAATGAACTCAGGAAGTTCTTCAACAGAAAACTTGATTGAAAGTTTATCCAACTCACTTGCCCCTCACGTCAATCGTAACAAATACAATCTTCCTCAAACAAACAATCAACTTAGAGCGTCGTCTAATGCAAGGAACAAAGCCATGGTTCAAGACGGGAAAGTTGTGGTTCAAGATGTCCGTGGAAGATACAATGCGAATAATCAAGGAAGACCATTTCAGAGAAACAATGCTAGAGGAAATGGTGTAGCTGGGAATGTAGGAGGACAGAACAGAGGAGGCATTATTAATCCTGGTCAAGCGAAACCCCAACAAGTGCTAACAACAGGTATCGGACTAGGGCACATAGCACGAGAATGTCCAAGGCCAAAGCGACTTCAAGATTCAAACTACTTCAAGGACAAGATGCTACTAATGCAAGCCCAGGAGAATGGTGCAGTACTGGATGAAGAACAGTCATTGTTTCTTGCGGAGAGACAGTTACCAACGTAGAGTGATAAAGTGAATGAAATTCACCAGAATGATATTGGCACTCAATGTGGACCATGTATTTGAAGATGAATGAATGTTATGCATTCGACTCAGAAGTTGACGAGGGTCCCATCACACAGACCATGTAGTCATGACAAATCTCACATCGGAAGATTAATCTACAATGAAGCCGGACATCATATATGACTCAAATACTCCTTCTGAGGTACATGATCATGATACCTTTGTAAATCATTTAGATAAGTATCATGAAGTACACAAGATGTAAACCGATAAACAACACAACTACGTTGTTGACTCCAATGCTGACTATACGAGTAATAGTAATACTATTCTGTATGATCAGTATATGGAAGACAACGAAGATCATGTTGTTCAAAGAGATGTATCTTCTATACGAAATGATGCATTGATGTGAATTCTCGATGAAATGCATGAACATGGTGTACAAAGTAGATTAGCAAATAAGCCATACATGGTAGTTAATGACTCAGTGACCTCTGAACTTGCGAGATATAAGGAACTGGTCGATAGAGAACGAAAAATTGATGAACAAATGAGAATAATTATCTCAGACCGAAATAGAAAGGAAACGTCTTTAAAATCTAAACTTCACTCAGCACAAGGTAGCAATAGGCTACAAAAGGATTTTAAACAAAAAGAAGACAAGTTCCTTGAAGAATTTTTGGACATACAGAAGCTAAAAGATAAGATTGAAGATAGATTATACAAACAGGATCAGCCTGTTCAAACAGTTCACATGTTGTGTAAACCAAAATAATTTTATGATGAAAAGCACAAGGTAGCAATAGGCTACAAAAATCCCTTATGTCTCGTGATCGGTTGGTATTACACTAAATATATATATAATATATATTGAAATATAAAATATATAAAGAAGCGTAAAAACAGCAGAGTC
>BQNB010055710.1:0-33605 GCA_026074375.1 Tanacetum coccineum
TCAACTTGTACAACTAACATCTATGCATCAAAATAAACCCAAAAAAACAAACAAAATTTAAATTTGAAAAGTTACAAAAAAATCATCTTATTTGTAGAACCTGACACTAACCGGACATAGCATCCTATGGGGTCTCGGATCTTTCTTTTCATGTCGAAGTCACTTAAAAGCTCGTAAAACTCAACCGTAAAATGTATCCCAAAATTAATTAGCATTTTTATTCACTTTAAAAATACTTTTCCATTAACCTAGAGTATTTACACGATATATTTTTCACTTTACACCTTTCAAAACTCATTTGGACATTAACGGACGTGCCAGACTCGTTTTTCGGCATTTATCAAAATTCACGGGTCGAACCACCCAGAATACGAATAACACAATAATACATTCCGAAAGGGATTATTAATCACAATAAACCTCAAATCATCACGTATCTCATAAAAACACCACCGTCAATATGGTACAAAATCTGAATAAACTGACAACAGTCAAATAGTCAAAGGACTATTAATGAAATATTCAGAACACAAAAAGGGCAAATGTTACACTAGGCCAGCACTAGTAGTGCTTAGCCACTCATAGTAATAGTAAGATAAGAAATAAATAAAGAGATCTTGGATTGATAAATCATAATTCTTACAAACGGCGTTTATGAATGATTAATGCTAAAATAAGTAAAGTGGCCCTCCTTTGGACTGCTTGGTGGAATGCTTCATTTTCTAGAGGCCTTGTTCGCCTCTTAGTACTGTGTTGTGAAGTGGTGAAGTGAGTGATGCTGAATGAGCCGAGTAAGGGCTCTATTTATAAGTATCGAAGGTGTTACGGCGTAACAGATATGAACACATTACGCCGTAACAATACTCATGTGGTTTCCCATTCTCCAAGCTTAATTGATGTTACGGCGTAACCGTATTACCAAGGTTACGCCGTAATGATGACTCGGATACTCAATCTTTCTTCAAATTATATGTTACGGCGTAAAGGTGATGGTGAGGTTAGCCGTAACAACTTATGCTGAGTCATTTATTCGTTAATCTTGATTACGGCATAACTTCTGCGGGGAGGTTACGCCGTAAAAGCCTTGAATGCCTTTAGTTTCTTGAATTCCACGTCTAAATCCCGTGTCTCTTGCTCAATGCTCGCATTGCTCCTGAAAACTAAATATAAACAATTAAGTAGTGTTTTCAAACATTTATAACATAATTATAAGCATTTTCATAGGGAATTTGATACTAAAAACTATTAACTATTTGATGTTATCAAATATCCCCTCATTTAACTTCTACTTGCCCTCAAGTAGAACCGTTAGAATAATTTATAAAAAGATTTCCCCAATTTAACTCGGAGAAATGAATTCATAATCTACTTATGCTATAAAACATCAAAGCCGAACACCTCACGAAAAGGGGATCGAAAACACTCAACTCTCATGACTAGTCTAAGTGTTTCATTTCGGGGTGATCACTCAATTACACACTCATAGCATGTATTCTATCATAAGCTTGGAAAGTACACAAATGTGACATCCGTGATTTAATCAGGTTAGTGATACCTTTAGAAATGGTTAAGGGTTCATTTTGTGTGATTTCTTATGTGCTAAGTGGTTTGAATAGGTGTATGATATCATTTTGAGGTGAATGATCATATCATTTTGAGTGCGTTTGTGTTTGGTGATGAGTATTCCATTTGTTCACGTATAGTGATAATGGAAAGGAATGACGTATTGCATGCAATGCTACGTCAATAGTTGGATGATTTTGTGTGATCCAGAAAAGGCGACAAAACCACACATGCTCGCCCAAATAGGCTAAAGGCTAGAATCGTTACGAAGTGTTGATCCCACTTCAATAAGATCGAATTCCTTTTAGCCTTGTTTAAGGTTTAGTTATATTAGATAAATCTAACACAACTATAGTAGAAACTATGTTTGAATGTATTAAAGATTATGCGGAATCTAATCTTTAATATTAAGAAGAATTATCAATGAAACAGTAATTCAAAATAAATAAGCTTCAATATTATTAATGATAATAATACGAATACTCTCAAAGTATTACGGTTACAAAGACCTTGAAGCTAAGAATATAAAAAGATATATGAAACATACTATTTCGTTGAAAACTAATATCAAACTCTATGCCTTAGGGCCTCTTTTTTACACAAGGAGCCTAGTCGATACTATACTTTCCTAAGTTTACATAATCTTTTCTAATAAACTAATAACTTAATACATATCATATAAGCAGTACTAACTTATTAACCTTACCAGCATTAACTTATCTTTGAGCAGTCTTAACCTTGAGCAGTAGTAACTTTGTACTAGCAATAGTAACTTATCACTAACAGTAGTAACTACTTAGAATATTTTCACTAGCAGTACTAATATTTACTAGCAGTAGCAACTGTGTACTACCAGTAGTAAACACTTAGCATATTTCTTCTAAAAAAAAGTTCATGAGCAACCACTAACTTCAGCTGAGTTAGCATTAACATAAACATGAGCAACAATGATTCAAACACGCATCAGAAGACTTTTAATCCAACAAATCCTCCCTAAACTTGATATTCTTCTTCAAAATCATCAATGTTGCTTCTTTAAAGCTTCCATCACTACAGGAGGATGCTTCCAAACACTTATTTACTTCGTAAGCTATTTCTTGATGAATTTAAGAAGCTGATAAGCCATTTTACTTTCATAATCAATCATAAGCTTCTTTTTCCAACATCATTGTAAGTGTAGATGGTGTAAGAGGATAATTCTTCTCTACCAACATATAAATATGCATATGTTTCATCCTCAAGAAATGTACTCTACAGGAGTCATACAGCTACCAACTCAACACTTTGTAGTCTTGTTGATTCCTCCCATTAGTCTTGTTGACTCTGATTTTAGCTTTACAACTTGTCAAGTTTTCAAATCTTTCATGTCAAAATTTTTAAGCATGTGACTAAAGATCATGTACATTTGAGACTTTCCATCAGATCTAATTATTTGTTATAGCTTTTTCTTCCTTTTTTTTGAATCTTCCAGCCAACAATACTAGGTAGACTTAACAGTCAAAGGGAATAACATCAATTGCTATTCTTCTTCATCTGGATTAATTCCTTTTACTTTTAATCTCCTACTGTTTTTTGTCATTTTCCACCTTTTGTTATTTGTAATCTCATTGTGCTTAGCTTCAATCTTCCTGGAATCTATTTTTTTGCCCTTCACCATTTCTGTTCTAAAGTCTTCAAATGTAACTTTACCCTCTTGAGTGCTCTATCAAAAAATTCTCTTGAATAGAATCTAACTCTTTTAAATTCAAAAATCATTGAGCTTGTTATCTTTATGTTCTTTAGGATAAATTCAACATTATCTTTCTTTGTTGAGCCTTTATTGGTGGTTTGTTTCTTTTCTCTTTTGCTCTTTTAGCTGCAAAATGCTTTCTTCTTTTCTCTAAGAGTTTTTGAAATAATATAGCCTTTTCTTCAACAGACAACTCTTCTTGTTCTTGTGCTTGCAATCTTTTAGCCAATTGATGATCAGCATCAATCTTTTCCTATATATCATCACATGTTTCAAACAAGGCAATATTGGCTTCTTGTTCTTTTTCAGCTTTCTCTCTTGCAAGTCTTTCTTCTTCATCAAATTCAGCTTGTAGATTTAAAGCAGTTTCTTCGTCAAGCAAGATTTGATCTTTCTTCTTCACAGGTTCTATCAATATTCCTTTACCTTTGTCTTGTGATTGTTGTGAAGGTATTATTGTTGTTGATTCACCCAGCTCTTGTATAACAATCCCTGTCTTCTTGGGCTTTATACTTTTCATTTCTTCAAGTGCTTGAGCCAAAGTAATATCATCAACAGTTGTAATTGTAGCAATAGTTGTTGTAGCAGCACTAATAGTTGTTGCAGCACTAGCAGTACTAACTATATCACCAGCAGCACTAACCTGAGCAGCATCAATAATTAGCTTAGCAGTGTTAATAACTTCAACTACTCTTTTAGCAACTTCCTCACCCAGCAGAAAACATTCACATATCATGGAACACAAACGGCGGTATATATTTCTTTTCTTGCATCAATTGCATCAATCCTCCCCTGTTTGGATGCATCCTCACCCAAACTTTCTTCATCATCAGAGGATTCTACCCTAGCTGTCAAACCAACTTTGTATAATCTCTTCAGCTTATGAGTTCTTGACCTATTTTTCTTTTTAAGCTTCTTGACCCTCCTTTTCAAACTAGCAATCTCATTATGTTGAGAGGTCTTTGTCTTCTCCAAATCAAGAATCCTGTTTTGTAAAGTGATACATAGTGCCATCAATTTCATCAAGTTCTAAGTATATTTCCTCTCTCTCTTTGAAGTGTGTTACCTCTTGCGAGCAGTGAATCATTGGAATGTTTAGATACATTCTCAAACCTAATTTAAGCAATAGTATCCCCCATGGTTTCTTGGCACCTGGGACAACCACCCGAAGTAGTTCCTAGGGAACTAGTATTCATTAGGTGTTGACTGGGATTCGGGTCTATAGTTATGTTACCGCTGTCTGCTCTACTGTTCTATGCTAGAAAGAGTAGTGGCAAGCCTCACCAAACTGTCACCACATACTCCTTATGGACAACCTATCTGCACATGTCACTAGGATCACTAGACTGAGGTATCTGAGTGTCCTTTCTTTTAGGCTTCCTAGGTTTTTGTTTCTTTTGAGGTTGAGGAGATAGTTGAATAAAAGTGGGTGTATGATGGGGATCAGTTGGATTTGCTAAACCTTCACCCATTTCTGATTGGTTTTGTACCACCATTATTGGAAATAAAGGTGTTACTCTACCAGAAAAACCTTTGCCTATTCTTTTCATATTTCTAAAAATCTTTTTAGTGTGAGAGGGTGCAATATAAATTCTCTTATGAGTTGACATCCCCTCAAGTTGTTGGTCCAAGAATATTTGTACAAACCTTGGATAAATTAAAATTTTGCCAGAAGCATTATCCAAGTTTCTAATCATACTATCAAAAATCAATTTTGAAAAGTTAAATTTTTGATTTGTTGCTAAACTGATAATGGCAGATGCCATAGTACTACTAAACTCATTCCATGCAATAGTCTTTGGACTTAGACACTACAAAATAGTATGAATTAGAAATTTCCATTATGGGGAGAAGAATGGTTTATAAAAAGTGAGTTTTTGTGAAATTTTCTCATACCCCATCAATGCAAGTTGTTCAAAAATGGTAGAATCTTGTAAACATTCAATACCTTCCTCGTCTGCTAGTTGGAGATCTCTTCTAACAGATGATTCGATGATGATTATCTTCTTGCCATCTACTAGGGCATGTAACTGTTCTTCCTCATTGATAGTTTTAGCCTTGACAGTAGACTAGAACTGTTCAATGCAAGAAATATATATAGTAGGATTAATGTTTTAATGCATACCTTATAGGGTGTGCATTCAAAAAATCCACAATTTGTTCAAACCCATCACTCTTTTTAGGTTTAGACAAAAATGCAACCATATTATGAGTATCTGCAAACTTTAGAGTCGTCATTTGTGTTGGGTTTTGATAATGGATGATAAAATTGAGTTAGGGTTTGTAATTAGAGAGTATTTGAAAGAGTAAAATTGATTAAAGGGTCGATTGAAACCCTTAATCGAAGTATTTATGAAAAATACCCTCAACATCATTAACTTTCTCCCAGCAGTATTAAGTTATGCCTAGCAGCATTAACTTTGAGTCACCAGCATTAACTCCAATTCCATTCTAAATAGCTTTTCCATTCTAAACAACTTTTCCATCATCAATTTAACACTTTTTTTTGCTTTTCCTGCAAAATGTTAGTCCAAAAACCAAGAAAACACAAGCCATAGCAATTTTCACAATTATCACAGTATTAATTATACCTAACAGTATTAAGTATAACTAACAGTAGTAACTCAGCAGTATTAAGTATAACCAGCAGTACTAATTATACTTAACAGCAGAAACTTTTAATGACATGAATAACAGTACTAATTCATACAAAACTCTACAAAAACATAAAGAGATAAAAGACTTTAAAGATTTAGCATTCCAATACTAGCAATCAAATATTGAAATCTACTTACATCAAAAGCTTTTGTAAGCAAATCTGCAACATTCTTGTCAGTATGGATTTTGACCATTTGAATCAATTTCTTTTCATTGCAATCTCTAATAAAATGATGTCTGATCTTTATATGCTTTGTTTTTTAATGAAAAATAGGATTTTTAATTATGCAAATAGTACTGTTATTGTCAATAAAGATCTTGGTATGCATAAAATTGTACCCATAATCAAGTAGTTGATTCTGAATCCAAAGCACTTATCCACAGCAACTTGAAGCAGCCATATATTCAACTTCTGTTGTGGAATTTGCAACCATTGTCTGTTTCTTGCACTGTCATGATATTAATCTATATCCAAGGATTTGACAACCTCTTGTTGTAGACTTCCTATCCAAGCTTGCTCTAGCATAATCACTATCAATGTATGCTACCAAATCAAAAGGAGAATCTTTTGGATACCAAAGGCCTAATTTTGGTTGACCTTTTAAGTACCTAAAAATCCTTTTCACAGCATGAAGATGTGAAACCTTTGGATTGACTTGGTATCTAGCACAGGCACACACTGCAAACATGATGTCAGGTCTTGAAGATGTAAGATACATCAATGAACCAATCATTGACCTATACATATGAACATCCACTTCTTTACCATCTTCATCCTTGAGCAGAGACTTTTAAGTTTCCATTGGTGTGCTTGCAGTCTTGACTTCTGTAAACCTAAATTTCTTTAAAATTTTAGCAACATATTTATCTTGATTAATAAATATGCCATCCTTCTTCTGCTTCACTTGTAATCCCAAGAAGAATGTAAGTTCTCCCATAGAACTCATCTGAAATTTCTCATGCATCAACTTCTTAAATTCAATGCATAGCTCCTTTTTTGTTGTACCAAAGATGATATCATCCACATAAACTTGGACCAGCAAAATATCACCTTTGTGCCTTTTGATGAATAAGGTCTTCTTAATTTTGCCTCTTTGAAACCCATTGTCTAACAGATATGTTGGCAAGGTTTAGTACCAAGCTCTATGAGCTTGATGTAGTCCATACAGTGCTTTTTTAACCTTGTATACTCTATCAGGAAAGTCTGGATCTTCAAATCCTGGTGGTTAACATACATACACCTCTTCTTCAATCTTTCCATAGAGAAAAACACTTTTTACATCCATTTGATACACCACAAAATCTTTAAATGAAGCATAAGCTAAAAATAGTCTAATTGCTTCAATTCTTGCAACAGGGGCAAAGACTTCATCATAGTCAATCCCTTCTTCTTATGTGTACCCTTGAGTAACCAATCTTGCTTTATTTCTTATCACAATTCCCCTTTCATCCTTTTTATTCCTGAAAACCCATTTAGAGCCTATAGCCCTTTTTCCATTTAGTAAATCCACTAAAGACCAAACTTCTTGTAACTTGAATTGTAGAAGCTCTTCCTGCATAGCCTCTATCCAGCTTGGATCATTCAATGCATGAATTACCTTTTTGGGTTCTTCCTGTGATAAAAATCAAGCAAACAAGCAGTTTTGAAGGTCTTTATGGTTTGTTCTTTGTTGAATAGTACTAACAAACCCATGTTCCTTCAAATTCTTTGACATATTTCTTGTTTGAGTAGCTGATTGCAAATCTCCAATCACTTGATTAAGAGGATGATCTTTATGAATTCTTATAGTTAGAATAGGACTGACTTGGATTGTTGTATCCAAATTGTTCATGTCAGCCACTGCACCATCATCTTCATCATCTCTTAAGAAGTCAAATATGCTATCATCTTCCAAATCAAACATATTTGGATCATATGGAAGTTCAATGCTTGTTTTTCTACCAATAGCATTAACCTTATCTGTGCCATCAACATTAACAGTTTAACTAACAGTATTAACATTGTTAGTGCTGTTAACATTATATTCCTTCTCTTGATCTTTACATTCATTATCTTTTCTTAGATCTTCATCAACCTTCTTTTCATCATCACTTGATGGTTTGAATCCATCATCATGAGAACTCTTTGGATCTTGGGAAAATGGTGGATCAGCAGTCCATAATGTTAGCAAAATGTAATCTTTGAAAGGTTCTGTCTCCTTTTTAGCTTGACCTACATTATCACTTGCTTTTGTACCTGCAAAACCATTAGACTGTATACCTACAACAATTGGCTCATAATTCATTATTCTTGTTAGTGCATCAATATCAAATAGCCAATCTGGTCCACTACCTACATCATTAGGTGTACTCTCACTAAACCTAATATGCAAGTTTTCTTCCACTATCCTTGTTCTACTATTGAATACTCTAAAGGCTTTACTATTCAAAGAGTATCCAACAAAGAAACCTTCATCAGCCTTACCATCAAATTTTCCTAAATGATCTATGGTATTGAGAATGGTAACAGGACACCCAAATGGTCTCATAAAACTTAAAAGTTTTTGGTTTTGGGGGGGGGGTTTTCACCTATGAAAAAGTTCATATGGGTTCTTGTTATGAGGCTTAACTACTAACACTCTATTTTGCACATAGCAAGCAGTATTAACTGCTTCTGCCCAAAAAGTAGTTGGCCACTTAGAAACAGCTAGCAGAGGACCTACAGCCCTCAATTAGTTTTCCTTTCCTCCTCTCAGCACTCCATTTTTTAAGGAGGTTCTAGCAACACTAAATTTGTCTAAAATACCCATTATTTCACAAAACTGATTCATTTCTCTATTTTTTTGAACTCAGCCCATTATCACAGTCTAATCACCTTAACCTGTGTCTACTAGATCTCTTATCCAGTTATAAAGGTCTTAAGAATGCTACTAGTCTCATCCTTAGTAGCTAGAAAGTAAACCCATGTAAACCTACTGTAATCATCTGTGACAACTAGGCAATACATTTTTTCATAAGGCTTTTTACAAATGTTAGACCAAAC
Organism: Tanacetum coccineum; assembly: GCA_026074375.1. Lineage (NCBI taxonomy): Eukaryota > Viridiplantae > Streptophyta > Magnoliopsida > Asterales > Asteraceae > Tanacetum > Tanacetum coccineum. Next base: position 8,973 of record BQNB010055710.1, read on the forward strand.
AAGTCCATATGTAACAAATGTAAAGGAAGACTGATTGAGTTCTCTATTTTGGACTTACAAGAGGCTATGTGCTGCTTTCCCTTTTGACAAGCAACACAGGTTTGATCATTTTCAAAATGTTTGGAAGGTAACCCTCTTACAAGATTTCCTTTAACCAATTTATTCATGGTTTTAAAATTTAAGTGACTTAGCCTTCTATGCCAAAGTTTAGATTCATCAGATGTGGCTTTTGCAAAAAGGCAAGTTAAACCTCCTTTAGGAACTATGTTCTTTAAATCAACAATATACATATTGTTCTTTCTAGGAACTCTAAGTAAAACTTGACTTTCATCAATTAACTTAAAGTTTGGAGATAAAACAATACATTCAGTGTCATTAAAAAAAACATTATTCTTTTTATCACACATTTGTTAAACACTAAAGAGATTAAACTTTAACTTTCTCACAAAATACACATTTTCAAAATTTATATTACTAGTTTTAATGGTACCTTTTCCTATGATTTTCCCTCCTTTAGGGTTCCCTTCAAAAGCAACATATCCTCCATCTATCTCTTCATAGTCTGTAAGATAGGACATGTTCCCTGTCATGTGCCTTGAGCATCCACTATCAATCACTCCTCTATCCTGTAAATCCATTTGTGGATTGCCCTGCACATTAGATAGGAAAATCAGTTTCTTTTGGGGACCCAAGCCATCACTTACTTGGATCTGTTTTGTGCATCAACATAATCAAAATTTTTAGAGTGATTGATGCACTGTTATGTTTAAAAACATGGTCTAAAATTTTATGCTTTGGTTTCCAAACCCAACAAGCTGAGGCCTTAACAGCATTAAATTTATTTCCCTTAACAACATTAACTATTGCTTTTGGCCTAGCAGTATTAATTTTTTTACCCCTAACAATATTAACCCTTTGATTAATATTACTGTTTTTCAATGTTGGTGTTCTATGAATGGGCCTCTTAACATTGAAATGTGTTGTTTTAGAAAGATATGACATTGGTCTAGCAGCATTCACTATTGTTTTTGAGTGAGCAGCATTAACTTGTCTAGCAGTTTAACTGATACTAAACCAGACTTCATTAGTACTGCTCTTGGAACCAAGTTCTTTTTAGCATAGGGGTGAGTCTTTTAGCAAAGTTTTGATGATTCACCCTTTGAGAATTGTTCCAAACAGGTTTTACAATCCTTTGATTTTGAAACTATTTTGATGGTAATTACAATCAACCTGCAAATGATCAAAGCTTCCACACACATAATAGGCCTTATTAAACAGCTCAAAATTGCTTCCTAGTTTTTGAGACATCATGTTGTTCCAATTTTTTTGATTGCCTCTTGGAATGTGAGTGTTGTGCCTATGTTGCTCAACCTGTTTAACAGTTTTTCTTGTAGTTTTTTCTTGTTGTTTAGATTTGACAAACTCTTTCTTAACAATACTAGGCCTAACTGTTTTCTTTTCAGTTTTAGGCTGAGACACATCCTCTTTCTCATCATCTGACATCCATTCTTCAATAATTAGGGCATCATCATTCTTCCTAACTACCTTAGGCTCTTCTTCACTAGACATAGCTTTACAGTTCTTAACTACAGGCTTATTAACAAACTCATCTAAACCAGTAAAAGACAAGTCAGGTGTTGGAGGCATGGAATTTCCTGTGTAAGGAGGTGGAACTACATTATAATTTTCATAACCTAAACTTTTCTTGAAGTTGTCAACTATCTGACACTCTATGAGCTTGTTTAAACTTTTAGATGCATGTTCAAATTTATCTACCTTAAGTTGAATGCCATCTTTCTCTTTTTGAGCTATTTTAAACTTCTTCCTAAGCTCTCCTATAGCTATTTCTCCTATATGAATTTCAAATTTTAAGCCCTTAATATCTTGTAAATAAATAGACTCCTTTGCTTTATAAACTTCAAGTTTTTCTTTCACTGACTCTAAACATGTCTTATAACCTAGAACCATTAACTCAGATTTCTTGAAATCTTTTAATAGTTGATCATTTTGAGATTTAAGAGATTCAATAGTTTTCAAACAAGATTTTGAACAAATAGAATCATTGGATACCTCTGAGTCAGATGAGAAAGCCATGAGTGCATAATTAGGCCATTCCTCTTCCTAATCACTCCAGTCATATCCACCAAGACCATCACATGACACCAAAGTTATGAAAGTAGATGTTTCCACAGGCACACTCCTTCATGAGATTTCCTTGTTCTTGTTGTCTTGATTTCTTGAAGCTCTGCACTCCCTAGCAAAAATGTCCCCTCTTGTGGCAGTTGTAGCACTTCACTTTAGACTTATCAAAACCAATAGTCTTATTACCATTAACAGTAAGCTTCCTTCCTGTATTCTTCAAAAACCTTCTTGCCCTCATAGTTAACATAGCCATTTACCATCTCAAATCCATCTCTACTATGTCATCTGTATGGATTTGTTGCAAGTCCTCATGTACAAGTTGAGGACTATTTGGTTGACTAGCAAAGAATGAACAAATACCATCACCCTCAAGTATATCAAATTTTGTAGAGTAAGCATCATTAACTTGAGTGCTAGTAGTAGAAACTTCATGAGCAGTATTAACTGCTCCATTAGTGCTGCTAGTGTTGTTATTTAAAGAGGACACAAAAGCCATGTTTTGTGTACTTGAACTTTAGCTAGACATCCCTTTAACTTATGGTTCATACACCTTGAGGTTGTTGTAGAGATCATCCATGCTCATTGTATCCAAATTAGCTTTATTCCTCCACACAACAGCATGTGTGTTCCATTTAGGTGACAAACTTCTTAATAGATTTTGATTAACATCTTCTTGTGAAAGCTTTTCATCCAAAAGCTCCAACGGACTCATAAGCTTTTGAAGCCTATCAAAAATTTGATCAAGCATCTCTAAGCTTGGAGCGGTGAAGTTTTCAATATTAGCTGCTTTTAATGAATTCCCTTTGAGTCTTTCTTGTAGCTGCATTCCCACCAAATCTCTTTTTAACAGCTTCCAGCAACTTCTTAGCATCTTTTATAGAGTTAAACTTTAACTGATGTTCCCTTATTGGGAATGCCTTTTCTTTAAGCCTTCCACAATTGTTATTTTTGGCAAGGTTGCACCATTCTCTATGACTTTCCACAGTGCATAGTCTATCATCTGGATGTATTGTTTAATCCTCATCCTCCAGATCTCATACTCACTAGGTTTGAGCATGTGAACTTTGGATGCAGCCACGATATGTGTAGAATCTTAATCCATATCCTTTAGCAAAAACAGGTTCTTCTTATTCATAGCTTCTCAACAAGCTCTGATACCACTTGTTGATCCCACTTTAATAGATCGAATTCCTTAAGCTTGTTTGAGGTTTATTTATATTAGATAAATTTAACACAACTATAGTAGAAACTGTGTTTGAATGCATTAAAGATTAGGCGGAATCTAATCTTTAATATTAAGAAGAATTATCAATGAAACAGTAATTCAAAACAAATAAGCTCTAATATTATTAATGATAATAATACGAATACTCTCAAAGTATTAGGGTTACAAAGACCTTGAAGCTAAGAATATAAAAGATATATGAAAAACTATATCAAACTCTATGCCTTAGGACCTCCTTTTATACACCAAGGAGCCCTAGTCGGCTTATAATACTTTCCTAAGTATCCATAATCTTTTCTATAAACAAATAACTTAATACATATCATATAAGAAGTACTAACACCAAACAGTACTAACTTATTAACCTTAGCAGCGTTATCTTATCTCTGAGTAGTAACTTATCACTAGTAGTATTAACTAATTAGAATATTTTTGTAACATCCGGGAATTTTCGAAATTTTAATGACGATTTTACCCTTTGACTTTTTGGGTCCGAATTGACTTTATGACTTTTGACGTTTTATTGTCTAATAAAAGCAATTACCGCGTGGCCGGTGAACATATTTAAATAATAAATCATATTTATTATTACATGTTTGTCGTTTATAAAATTTATTTTAAATTATTTGATTCGAAAACGAAAAAGGAAATAATTTAATTCATAGAATTTATCCAAAACGAACCACTAAATCACGTTTTCATTATTCGGACCCTAAAGCAATTTGATGTAAAACGATATTTCAGACAACTTTTTAGTTTTACCCGAGACTTGAAAACAAGCAGAAAAGGGCTAAAACAGCCCTGCAAAAATTTTGAGAACAACATACAACGCGGACCGACATAAAAATAATTAAATTTATTTTTAATTATCAATATTCATTTAATAAAAATATTAAATAAAATCATGTAACATTTTTTATTTAAAAGCGTTTGTTGATAACGCGAAAATTCGAGTTGAAATCCATTTTATTTCAGACAAGGCGTAACCGGTTCGCAAAGTAAATAACATATATTTTGTTAAATGTTATAAAATATTTATGAAATATTATCAAGTGAATACTCGTTTTTGTTAGAAAAATAATTTGGAAAACAATGGTGCAAGTTTCGTGCGTTGAATCATCCGTTAAGTCGCTCAAATGAATCCCGAACCGCTTCTATCAAAAAATACATTAAAAAGTTACACTTTTTACCCTCAACTATTAAAACTTATCACTTTTCTTTTAACTTTTAATATATATATAAAATTTATATATAACAATTCATTTATATAAAAAAAAACACACACACTCATCAACTCTCTCTCTCTCCCCCACCCTTTTTCCGGCAGCCCCCACCGCCGGCCACCGCCACCTTTTCCGGCCAACCACCGCCGGAAAACTTTTCCGGCGAATTTTCCGGCGAACCACAAATATGATACAAAAGAAATAGATCAAGCCCGGATCTACTCGATCCCCCTTGTCACTCGCCGCACGCGCCGCCCTCTCCTCCGGCTGCCTCCCCACCGCAGCCCACCATAACACCACCACCATCATCACCCCGCTGCCACCACCATCACCTACACATCTACCCACACCATCACAACCACCCCACCGTCACCACCACGACCCAGCCGCTGCTGTTAACGCAAAGGGTGCGTTTGGTTTTCTGTCACCGCGAAAGGGTGCGTTCGGTTTATTCTAAGCAGCCAAGGGTGCGGCTGCTTTTGGTGGTTAGCAGCTATAAGCTATAGGTTCGTTTGGTTTATCAAGTAATACCACAAGAGTGCGTTTGGTTGTCGGGTTTGTCGCCAAGAGGGTTGCGTTTTGATTGTTGTCAGGAAGGGTGCGGTTGGAATTATATCACCCGAAAAGGGGTGCGTTTGGCTGTGAAAAAAATCACAGCTAGGGTGCGTGTGGTGTGTGTTATAAAAACAGCCGGGGTGCGTTTGGTTTTGGCAGCAACCGCCTTTAGGGCGTGTTTGTTTGTATCATCGACTAGTAAATCACGTCACCATATTTAGAAATATAAACCGGATTAAGGATGGATTGGTTGGTTAAATAAAAAGTATTATTTGTTATTTTATTTTTATTTTGGTTTTATAAAAATGTGGGTGCGTTTGGCTGTGTAACAGCCCAAAAAGGGGGTGTTTGTTTGCTGTGATTTAGGCCCAGCAGGGGCGTTTGGATGGCTGTTTTACAGCCATTTCGGGTGCGTTTGGATTTGTGGTTAACTACCCCAAAAGGGGTGTTTGGTTTGCTGACTTACAGCCCACAAGGGGGGCGTTTGGTTTGTTGTTTAACAGCTATTAAGGGGCGTTTGGTTCTGTGGATAACATAGCATTTAGGGGTGTTTGGTTCGCTGTTTAACAGCAATATGGCGTGTTTGGTATAGCAGCAAGGGTGTGTTTGGTTCAGCCCATATGGGGTGTTTGGTTTTACTTGTTCTTTTGTTACTTGTCGCAATAGCAATCAACTCGAAGTTCAGCTTCAGGATTTCCACCATAAACCAAGAATATATCTTTAGTATTTCTTAAATACTTAAGAATGGTTTTCACAACAGCCAAGTGTGGTTCTCCTGGATTTTGTTGAAAATGGCTTGTTATATTTTGCGCAAATGCAACATCAGGTCTAGTGCATCTAACCGCATACATAATAGATCCTACTGCCGAAGTATAGGGAACATTTGCATATGCTTCACCTCTTCAGGTGTTGAAGCACCTTGTGTTTTATTCAAGTCAAGTCTTTCTTACATGGGGATATTACCATGTTTGGAATTATCCATCTTAATTTTTTCAAGATTTTATCCATATTAAAAAAAGGGACTTTTTGATTTTATAGTCCTATTTAATCGCGTAGTTCTATCTTGATTAGATCTTAGATTCCAAGACAAGGGTAATAAAATGCCTCTTCCCCAATATTTCATGACGAAACACTGTCAAGAGATGAATTTACACTTTGTAAACTTGGAATGTGATTTCCCATGATGATTATGTCATAAACATATAAGATGAGGAATGTAACATTACTCTCACTAGCCTTTTGATATACACATGACTCATCAAGATTTTAAGCAAAACAAAACCTTTTGATTTTCTTAGCAAATCTCTTATTCCAACTTCTTGATGCTTGCTTAAGACTTTGAAGCTTGCATACTTTTCTATGATGTTTAGGATCAACAAAACCTTCTGGTTGCACCATATAAATATCTTCATCAAGAAAACCATTTAAGAAGACAGTTTTGACATCCATTTGCCATATCTCATAGTTATAGAATGCCGCTATAGCTATAAGAATCCTAATAGATCTAATGTCAGTAAAGGGTGAGAACGTTTCTTCATAATCAATCTCGTAGGTTTGAGTAAAACACCTTTGATAACAAGACTGAGCTTTATAGGTGTGTACATAGCCATCCATGTCGGTATTTTTCTTAATCTACTTCCAACAGTACCATTAGGAGGTAGATCAACCAAGCACCAAACTTGATTGTCTTTCATGGATTTCATCTTCATATTCATAGCATCAAGCCACTTATCTAATTTCGAATCTAATATTGCAGATTTATAGTTAGTGGGTTCATTAAGATCCCCATAATTTGACTCCTCAACTTATCATTTAGACATAAGCATTGCAGAGCTTGAAGTGCCTTACGGGACCTATATGAACAGGAGCTTCTTCTTCTTGAGGTGGTTCGAAACCATCAAACCTGTGAGGAATTTTGTAGTGTTTTTTAGAAGGTGATGTATATCTCATTCTTGAATTTCTTTTAGTTCTTGGCGCTCAACTGCTTCTTGAGATATTAGATTTTTCTCCAAGAACTCAACATAGCTCGCAACAACTATTTTGTTTTTAGGTGGGAAGTAGAAATAGTAGCCCATTGTTTCCTTTGGGTATCCTATAAAGATACACTTAACAGATCTTTTTTGAAGTTTGTTAGGAGTATCTCGCTTCATAAGCGCCTCATATCCAAGACCTTAAGTAAGACAAGTTGAGGAACTTTTCATACCAATAATTCATTATGGTGTTCTTATCACCTTCTTGGTTGTGGACCATATTGATAATATGTGTAGCAGACCTCTTAGCTTATCCCAAAAGGATAATGGCAGAGTTGTAAGATTCATCATTAATCGAACCATGTCTACAAGGTACGATTCCTCCTTTCAGACACCCCATTGTGTTGTGGTGTATATGGAGGTGTAAGCTGTTGGACAATTCCACAAGCTTTCAGATAATCTTTAAACTCTTGACTAATATATTTGCCTCCTCAATCTGATTGAAGTGCCTTTATAGTCTTCCCGAGTTGATTTTCAACTTCATTCTTAAACACATTGAATGTTTCAAAGACTTCATGTTTATGTTTAAGCAAATAAATAAACCATACGGACTATAATCTTCCGTAAAGGTAATAAAGTTAGCTAGCCCCTTGTCGTTGTATGTGTCTAAGTGGACCTCAACATCATTATGTATTACCCAAGCTGATCAGTCGCCTTTTCGGTTTGATATGGAAAATGGTTTCCTTGTGTATTGCCTGATAAACAAGATACAATTGATCAAAGGATTCATGTCTGTGCTTAAAAGCCCATCATCGTTGCGGCTTTTTAATACGTTTCTTGCTTAGATAACAATGATCAAAAGAGCAAAAACTGCAGTGTTCAAGATAAGTAGAGTCCTAAGTTATGCTTAGCTCTGTTAATACTATACTTTATAAAATATTATTCATTTGGCATCAAATTTAAGCCATATTCAATTTCTTAAAAATACCATCACGCAGATTAGCTTTAAATAAAGATCATCATTTTAGTAATGAAATCCACCATAATATAAAACTTTGATAAACCATTTGTCAACCAAACGTTGGAATCGGAAACAACACCTCTAGTATAGTAGATGGCATAATGGCTTTGTCCTAAATCAAATCACTTGGCCATTAGGTAAAACTAAGTTAAAACTTCTAAATTGCTTCTATGTGATACGATATACACCATTGTCACGTACAAATAGAGAGCTCTTGTTTTGCTTTATTACTCCATATACGTCCCGGGTTTATGTTTACAAATGTGAGTACCACAACCAGTGTCATACACCCATGATTTATTAGGGAAAGCAAATAATTCTGTTGTGAAGATATCTGAAGAACCGGCAGTGCCAACTCGCTTCTTCTTCTTAATCAACTCAGCAAGGTAAACAGGACAATTCCTCTTCTAATGCCCCACCTCTTTGTAGTGGTGGCAGGCATCATCCTTTACCAGGTGCTCTTTAGCAAAAGGTTTAAAGTTTTTAAGCTTAGGGATATAACCTTATTTATCCTTTCCCTTGCCTTTCCCTTTACCCTTCCCTTTAGCATTTTGTGATTTATTTTTTGTGAGCCTTGAGGACAAGGCTCGTTTAACGGGGGAAGTCTATAACACCCTGTGTTTTCAAGTCATTGACGACGTCGATAAATGTACTATTTATTTTTAGTGTTGTACGCGTTTGCTTGTGATTTCATGAATTAAGTTTAAATCGCGTAAGCTAAAAATTAGCGTTCAATGTAAACGGGCATCAAACAATTAAATGTTTACATCAAACAAGGGTTAAGTAATTATTTTGAGGATAATTATTAACTTTGTTCATTTTATTTTTATCGGATACGTAAAGTGTATACGTTTCGCGATAAATTGCGTTTAGGCACTCCCGGAACCACCAAAACTTTTCTACGCTTCAACAAATACCCACATTTATACCCAATACATAAAATTTACTCAAATATATCATGTATAGCTCTATATTGCCGAATTTCTTGCAATAGATACAAAGTTATACAATAAAAATAAGGAAACTCTTCCATTTGGTCAAATGAACAACATACTTCATTAATACCACACCATACCTTGTCTAATTGACTAAAGACCATCCCTAAGACCATGACCCATCCCTAGGACCTTAACATGTTCCCTTGACTAGATCTACATCTTATATACATGCATAACATAATAGAAATATCACTTACATGCTTAAACACTTAGTAAAAATCAAACAAACATCCCCTTTTTCCTCTCTATATGCTACGGCATCAAGCAAGCACTCAACCAAATCCATAGCAATTTTTCTACAACCCATACACTCCTATACACATCCATTATAAGATATTCTAAGGTGATCCCAAGCATTGGCTAAGCTTTTCCAAGTATTACTCAAGAAAAAGGAAGCTAGGGTTTTGTTAAGAAAATAAGGGTTTTCTTAAGTGCAAGCTTGGTTTTTAAGGCTAAACAAGGGTTTAGCATTTGTTTCTCATCACCATCATACCTCATAAGGTTTACTTGAACTCTTTATGTTCTTATAATTTTCATTTTTATGCATATGATTATTCTATTTAGCTTATATCACCATTTAGGATTATTAACATGTAAAGAGAAGTTTTTAATTGTTGTCATCATAATGTACACATTTATATATCCTATGATGTTATTGACATCATGTTAAAATGGTCACACAAGTGATTTACACTCTTGGTTAAACATGAAAATGATTATGTATTAATTAGGGTTTTCATAGTTTCATAATATGTTTTAAGTTAAAGAAATACTTATGACAAGTTAAGGTTAATTATGAAAGTTAAGGGTTAAAAGTATAATATGGACTTGGTAAACTTTGACACATGAGGACTATTATGGAACCATGGACTCTTATTATATGTAACACATATGACATTTATGAAATATAAGACTTGTGGTAGTTTACAAAAGTGGAAAAGTATTAAAACAAGGATATATATGGACTTAACAAACTCAATCAAACTTGCTGTCCAAAATTCGAATTTTAACATATCCATTTTATATTTTTATAAGATAATACATTTCACGACGATTCCGAAAAAGTAAGAAACTTGTTAAACGGATTAATAACGAAAAAGTTACGTTAAAAACGAGTTATACGTTAATAAATGAAGTCGTAAGTAAATTTTTATAAAAACATTTTTATAAAAATTATAAACAGCAAGTGTTGATATTTTTAACAAATAACACATATTTTTAGGATTCCAAAATGATAAGAATCGTAATTTTTCAATTAATAACGAACGAGTTATGAATTTCGCGAGTTTACGACAATTAATACTTTTATAAAACTATTTTTATAAAAGTTACTATTCATGACAGAAAGTTATATTTTTGTAAACCTCATAAATATATAGAACTTCCAATTACGAGAACGTGCTCGAAAGAATCGTTAAAAACGGAACTATAACGAATAAAATACGACATTTACGGGTTTTACGACAACAAATACGGTATTAATAAAGCTCACATCTGATGTGAACAGTAAAAGTTACTGTTCACCAGTAGGTCCGAAATTCGAAAATGTCAATTTATGATAACTCGTCTTAATACGAAAAGATGGGCATAAGAAACGCGAGAATCGGGCTTAAAACGCAAAAGTTACGCCAGTTTTACTAAAACGGTAATTATAAACGTTTTAACTTATTAAACACAATTTTACCAAAACCATTAGTTGGTGATTGAGCTATATAGAATATTATGTGGTTATCAAAGTACTATATTACTAGGGAGTTTCATAATGAGGCCTCTTCGGATGGCGTTTCGATGAGTTGTTGGATTTACGATTTAAAGTGTCCTAACTCCTCGAACGTCATGTCATGACCTCTTGAATTATGATAGCCCGAACCGAAGTGATCGATGTAACACTATACAAGAGATTATATTCAATGTTATTGATTAAAGTACTCGGTACTTATACGACCTATGATAATTTAGGTTGCATTCGATCTTTTACGTGACGCATTATCTGCGATATTTGGATTATCAGAACTCAAGGTGAGTTCATAGCCCCACGTTTTACATGCTTTTGTTTTACAAAGTTTTTGGGGTGAAAAACATGCAATGTTTTACAACTGGACACAAGTGGTTAAGTTTCACACAAAGAGTACATGATGCCCTAATAGCGATAACCCCATTCCAGAGCCCATTATCATGAACATGATAATTACGATCACGAATGTTATAATAGATCAATTGGGTTTGAGACAACCCCTTTCGGGTGATTAGCTAACACTACGAAACGAACGTATACAGTTTCGAATAAAAGGAAGTAGCGTTAGAACATCACCACGGGCAAAAGGCCATTAATTTGGCAACCAAACAGGTCCAAGCTTCATGGTCATGAGCTTAAGCAACGAAACTACATTTTATATGATTTCTGGCATCTGTTGCATTATATACCTATGGAGAATCATGTGGTCCTGAACAATAATGATTTATCAACCTATGAATTCACCAACATTGGTGATTTTGAAATTGGATGACCTGCATTAAGATTTATGTCCATTTTCATTTATGTTATCTGTTATGGGCTGAAAATCATTCGAATTTGATCAAGTGAACAAGTTAAGCGTCCGGGCTTCCTCTTTGTTTTTTCCTCTTTCTGTAACAATTACTTTGTTAAATCCCCAATGTATCGTTTTCACGACTTTTTTGTCGTCTATATAATCATTGTTGTTTGATATATGAAGTAACACCCCTGTACCAATTCCCGCTGCGACCCAATTTGGGGTGTTACACTCATCATCACATTCACATCATGTTGGTCATTTCTGAATATCATTATCACACATATCGAGTATCAGGATGACATATACTATCACCCGTATTCCACTGCACATTGTTACTAATAGATTTCAGATTGCTCAAAATTGTTGTAAATCATGGTAAACCACAATTATGATCAGTATCGTAGTGTACCTGTTTCCAATGGCTCAATGGCAGTGCCTGAGTCTGCATTAGGAAAACCTCCTGAATCTTTGCATGTAACTGTAAATGTGCTATCCAACTCTGTTTCATACAATTTCTCACCGTGTCTGCTAGCCAATCAGATTGCTCTGCTGGAAGTGAACACCTTTCTCAGCTGTATTACACAGCAACATTCTTTTCCATTGTGATACGTGGAGTCCCTCTAACCCCTTCAAACCCGTGTTGGCTTTCTCTTTCTTCCTCTGCATTCCTTAGCAAATGACCAAATTCTTGCAGTTAAAGCACTGTATACCCCGACTGAGATAAAGAGAGAATGTAAACAATGATGCACTAACTGGACTACTACATGTATTCCCTAGCCCCAACAACCATTTATATTGCCCTCGATTCCCAAACAGTCCAGTCTGATTGTCCATCTTGTACCTTGGAGTAGTATCCACAATTCTTGTTCCTGTTGTTTGAGGAAGTTCTGAGGTTGTTTTTTGGTAGTTTGTAAGTTTCTTGAAGAACTTTGCAATGAGAGCCATAAATAAATTCTTCTGCATATCTTTGTCCTTCTGAGCTTGTTCAGGACACTTCTTCTTCAGAAGCTGACTTAGATGGAGGTGTGATTGGTTTGGCTATCTCTTTGCCTTTGTATCTAGTAGGTGCATGAGATCTGGTAGGAAAGTGAAGCTTTGGATGTTGGTGCATATGATTATGAATGTCTTTTTGGTGCTTGATAATAAGGATCTTGCCTTGTTTGAGCGTAGCAACACGTGCTAAATGGGGGTTAGCATTCTCGGCTATTCTTTCAGCACGGAGTTCATTAACCTTCCTTTTTGTATTGTTCAGAATGTCCAAAGAGCTAAGAAATGAAACTTCAACCAAACTTGTGTGTTGCATTCACACTCGTGACAAATCTTGACCATTCTGGGTTGAAGTTGTTGAAGAAAATTGAACATTGACTTGCATCGTTGCAACTGGTCAAATTGTTCGGATCATATTCATTCATCATCTGTAGAATCTGTGTAGTAAAGACTCAATTGTCTCCTCCCACGGAATAAGTGAATTGACCAAATTACCCAAAATAAGTTTGTCTTGACAATCTGAATATTGACGATTGATTCACCTTGTGTAACCTCACGATGGCTTCCCACTTTACTTGAGCTGTCTGACATGCATCAACATTTAGTAAATTTCATCTCCAATTCCAGTCAAAATCAAATGAATCGCTTCTTTTTCTGATTCATAATGAGCTTTGTTCTCTAGTAGTCATATTCAGACTGTCTCGACTGATGTTTTGTACATGAATTTTCTGGAGAATCCTCTGTTGCTGGAACAGCTGGTGTTGTGGACCATTGTTGGTATAAGGACCTTGTAGAATGCATTTCCGTAAGGCATCACCATTTGGTCTTGTATCAATATATCTAAGAACACGTGAACGCCATTGTGCATATCGCCTGTTTCAAGCATTGTGGACGAATCCTTGAACCTGCTGCCATTATGTTTTTTTTGTGCATTGACTGTCAGTAGAGAAGTTGCAATTGGGAGTCATCCATTGATGATTTATGAAGTGAGAACGATTTGTAGATCTTAAAGCAGGTAAAGTGATTGTTGGTTGTGGATTGAGCGAACAATTAATGTCACTGGGATTTTACAATTCTGATTTAAAACAGAGAAGAATCGTATCTTTCATCGGATTATACAAATCAAGAAAACCGTGATGAAATTGATTTGGAATCAGTCGTAAAATTCCAAAAAAAACTGAAAAACGTCAATAAATCATAGAAAATGAAGTAATGTTGATTTCCACCAGATAGTGGACTTCCTTGAAGCCTCTCACATAAGGTATGCTTTGATGGTTAGTCCCACTGTCTATGTTTCACACATTTGATAGTTTTAGTCCACCACAAAGGTCAAAACAGTGGATGGAGAAACAAATATTATTGCTAAAGTTAATGGCAAGAAAAGGATTGTCTCTGAATCATCAATTAGGAGGCATCTCAAACTAAATGATGAGGAAGGTATTAGCACTTTGCCTGACAATGAGCTTTTTGAAAACCTTTCACTGATGGGCTATACTATTTTACCAAACCAAAGATTTTCTTTTCAAAAAGGCTAATTTTCACATCAGTGGAAGTTTCTCATTCATACCATTATGCAGTGTTTAAGTCCAAAAAGTACTAGTTTTAATGAGTTTAGTAGTAACATTGCTATTGCTCTTGTGTGTCTAGCCACCAACAGAACTTACAATTTTTCTAAAATGATTTTTGATGGTACGATAAGGAATGTCAAAAGTAAGGGTAAATTTCTTATGTACCCTAGGTTTATTGAAAAACTTTTGAAAATGAGTCAATTTGGTGCTATCAAACACACTGAGGTTTACAGTGTGCCCTTTCACACTCAAAAAGTGTTTACTACCCTGCGAGTCAACAGTCTAAGTTTTTCTGGTAGGACTGTTCAGTTGTTTGAATCCATGATAGTTCCACATGGTGGAGGCTCGGAAAACCCAACTGAGCCCCATCACACACCCTAAGCCCCATATGAATCTCCACCTCAAGAAGATCAAACCACTCCTTAACAACCCCTACAACAAGAATATAATACCCTGTGTTTTCAAGTCATTGACAACGTCGATAAATCTACTATTCATCTTTTATATTATACGCGTTTGTTATAAATCGTAAACGTTAAGCTAAATCGCGTAGGCTAAAAATTAGCGTTCAATGTAAACGGGCATCAAACAATTCAATATTTACATCAAGCAAGGGTTAAGTAATTATTTTGAGGATAATTATTAACTTTGTTCATTTTATTTTTATTGGTTGCGTAAAGTGATTACGTTTCGCAATAAAATACGTTTAGGCATACCCGGAACCACAAAAACTTTTCTACGCTTCAACAAATACCCACATTTATACCCAATACATAAAAGTTACAAAAATATATCATATGTATCATACATAGGAGATTTGTTCGCATTATATACAGAATATAGAAAAATATGCAAGTAGTCTGTGTTACATCAGATTTGCATTAAACATACCCTTAACTTGTTTCCTTTGACCCAACCAAGACCCTTATGACCATGAACTTGTCCATGACCAACTATTTCAAACTTTTAGACCAACATATTCCATGTTATACATGTATTATTAAAGAAAGAAGGTTCATACAAGTCTTACACTTAACTAGAAAATCAAACAAACCCTTGTTGCTCCCTTAAGCCCACGGCTTGAAACACCCCTTTAATCAAATCCATACAAAATTTTATACAATCTATACACACATATACACATCCATCCTGAGATATTCTAAGATGTTTCCAAGCATTGGTTAGCCTTTTACAAGTAATAATCAAGAAAAGGAAGGATTGGGGTTTCATAACCTAATCTAGGGTTTCAAATTTGCAAGCTTTGGTTTCTAGTCTAAACAAGGGTTTAGATTGTGTTAGTCATCATCTTAATTCACCATAAGGTCATCTTGAACTCTTTATGATTTTACATTTATCATTAATATGCATATGTTAATTTTTTATAGCTTAAATCACCATTAGGATATGTTTAACTTGTAAACATGGATTTTTCTTGTAAATATAGTTTTATGAGCCTTTAGTCATGATATATGGACACTAAAATAAAGTCATAATAGAAGTAAAAGACTTGTACACTTATGGTTATGATGTAAAAGTGGTTATGAATGAACTTGTAGTAAAAGGTTACTTATGGAGATTATGGTTTAAAAATGTTGTTAAGGACTTAATGACTTGGACAAATGGATAAATTTTGGACTTATGGACTATATGATATATAAGATATAGTATATTAAGAGTGTTAGAAAAACATGTGGAATTAACTTAGTTAAAAAGTATATAAAACAGGTTTAATAAATAAGTAAATATATAGATATTAAGGGGCTGTTTAACAGTGGATATTATATTTTTATAAAATAATACGAATCATGACGATTTCGAAAAGGTAAGAAACTTGTCAAACGGATAAATAACAAAAAAGTTATGCTAATTACGAGTTATACGTTAATTAATCGGGTTTATAAAATAATTTTTATAAAAATCTTATAAAACAGCAAGTTTGGTATTTTTAACAAATAATACATATTTTTAGAATTCTAAAATGATAAGAATCGTGATTTTTCAATTAATAATGAAGAAGTTATGAATTTCGCAAGTATTCGGTAATTAAAAGTTTATAAAAATAATTTTATAAACTATGAACAGTAAAACACTATTCATGACAGAAACTTTTATTTTTATAAATCTTATAATCTGATAGAATTTTCAATAACAAGAACGTACTCGAAAGAATCGCTAAAAACGTAGCTATAACGAATAAAATACGACGTTTACGGGTTTTACGATAACTAAAACTATAAAAATAAATTTATAACTGGTATGAACAGTAAAAGTACTGTTCATCAAAGGATCAAAAATATGAAAATGTCAAATTATGATAACTCGTCCTAATACGAAAGCGTGGGCATAAGAAACGTCAAAATCGGGCTTAAAACGCAAAAGTTATGCTATATTTACTAAAACGGTAATTATAAATGTTTTTACTTATTAACCACATTTTTACCAAAACAATTAGATGGTGATTGAACTATATAGAATTATATGTGGTTATCAAAGTACTATATTACTAGGGAGTTTCATAATGAGGCCTCTTCGGAGTGGCGTATCGACGAGTTGCTGGATTTACGATTTAAAGTGTCCTAGCTCCTCATACGTTCACTACATGACCTCTTAATTATGATAGCCCGAACGATAGTATGATGTAACTAACATAGACCTGTATATGATGTTAGTTAATCGAAGTACATGGTACTTATACGACCTTAAATTAAATAGGTTGCATCTGACGATTTGCGTGACGCGTTATCTGTGATATTTGGATTATCAGAACTCAAGGTGAGTTCATAGCCCCACATTTTTACGATTTCAATGATTTATAACTATGGGGTGGAAACATGCTTTGTTTTATAAATTGGACGCAAGTGGATATTTTATATTGATTACATGTTTGCCTAAGTAGCGATAACCCAAGTTGAGCCCATTATCATGAACTGTCAATTGCATAGATGTAGTTGTTAATTACATTATGTGAGCACGAATGTTATGAATAGATCTATTTGGGAAATGACCTCCCCGTTCGGGTGACTAGCTATCACCGGGAACGAACATATAGCATGTCGAATTTGGGGATGTTTCGGGTTAAACATCTAATCGAGCAGAAATTGCAATATATATTATTGCAACAAAGATTGTCGAGCTTCAGTGTCATGAGCTTAGGAAAATGTAATCTGGTTTTGTGATGTCTGCATGTGTTGCATTATCACGGGGAAAGTCTTGCGGTCCTGCATATTATGATTTATCAAACCTATGAATTCACCAACATTATTGTTGACATTTTAAAGCAATGTTTTTCAGGAGATCAGTAAGCATAAGGTGCCAAGGATACATTGGTGATTTTGTTTTGGGATGTCATGCTAAAGATATGGTTGTATTATGTTTTGGGAAACTCATGTGTTGTGAACCAGTATCTTTGTAATAATAATAAGGAACAAGTTAAAGCTTCGGGCTATTTGTATCAAATATTTGTTAAATCCAATGTATCAGTTTTAAAATGACTTTTTGGTCGTTCTATATATCTCGTGTGTTATTGATCTGAGAAGTAACACGCCCCGGACCCTTATTCAGCTGCGACCCAATTTGGGGGTGTTACAATAACAACCCACAATTTTTTTTCCATATGTAATTATCCATCTATTAAATTAGATGTAATTTTCCTCGGTGTAATTTCCATCTATTATATTAGATTCAACGATTTTCATGGAAAGATTTTTGCTTTTTTCCATCCATAATGTAATGTAACTTACATTTTCAAAGTAAACGAGCTCACGCAACCCACCAATGCCAATTTCATCAACGTTTTTAGCAAGTAAACGTTATAATATGTCAAGCAGTATGTTTTAAACTCCATTTTTACCATACATTATCTATTTAACGTACAATCTATACGTTTAATATAAAACGGACTTTATACGTTAAACGTTTATATCAAAACCTCGATAACATGTAATGTTTCCAATCAAAACAAATGTACATGCTTGTAAAGCATGTGTACAAGTTACTAATGCACCAAATTTGAATATATTTTCCCTCCAAAACCATAGTACAATTCTTTTAAGCTCATAGTACAAACTGATTATGCATAACATTCAAATAAGCCTACAACAAGTCACATTTGTTATAGGAATGGACTAGGATGTTATAATTTTAAGTAACACCCCATATTGACGTGACTTCCCCTATATTTCTATGATTAGGTTGTCCTATTGAACCCAGATCTTAGGATCTCCAGTCAACTGGGTTAGGTTTTCCTTCATAGAAACTCATTCCTTTAAGGGCTTTAGTCACATTCCTTTAGACGACTCTCTAACTAACTCTCTGCTTAAGCCTTTCATAAGCGGATCCGCGATGTTATCCATTGACTTTACGTAGTCAATCGTGATAACTCTATTTGAGAGTAGTTGTCGCACCAATCACCGTCTATGATGAATATGTCTCGACTTACCGTTTTACATTGTGATATGAGCTCTGTCAAAATTCAATTGACTATCACACTTTATAAACATGGTCGTTACCGGTTTACGCCATCTTGGTATGTCCTTTACGAATTAACGTAAATATCCCGCATATTCTATAAATTTATCTCAAATGATAAATTCATATTTCATCATAGATTTAGCTATAAACGTCTTTTTGAAATACTTTCAATATTTCTAAGACATAGCTTCCCACTTTAGTAGAAATACATCCGCTCTAGTGGATCTAGATTCTTATACATATAAGAATCCGTATTTACGTTACTCAATCATTTGATAACAATTGGATATCTTCCATAATTCAATCATAGTCCTCATGCAATAATTACTCAAATGGTCCCCACTTGACTATAAGTTGTAAATCAGGTCAGACGCCCACCATTAAACACATAAGATGCCAAATATTCTTTGAGTATTCAAAATGGGCAACACCTTTAGATTAAAAGATGTCATTGAATTCTACTATGACCCGAATCCCCTCACACATTGAACCTCTCAAAGAATATTGTCCTTATAATGTTCTGACTTTCCAAAACAATCCACATTGGTTCACGTGACCTTAGTTCCAAGAACAATACTCAACAACTAATGAAGTTCATGTCAATCTTGACTCTAACATGTCACATTAGTAGATTTGTGATTATCTTTTTACACTCTAGTGATACTTTATAACCATCATGTATAAACACATGAGTACACACATACATCCATTAATTTCGAATCCACATTCTTACATGATATGGTGAAATTTGATGTCCTTGTTTGGGAGCTTTCCTTAAGTTATATAATGACTTAACAAGCCTACAAACTTTTCTCTCTAAATCCAGGACCATGAAACCCTCATGTTGGTTTCATATATATTCTTCTTCTAAATCTCCCGTTTAGAAATGCCTTTTTTCACATCTAATTTGTGAACTTCCAAATTTCTTAAATGCGGCAATAGCAAATACATTCTAACCTGAGGTTATTTCCCGTAACAATTGAATAAGTATCAAAGTAATCTAGACCTTCATGTTGTCTAAATCCTTTGATTACTAGTCTTGCTTTGTACTTGTCAACGGTTCCATCGGCTTTCCTCTTCTTTTTGAAGATTTGTTTATAGCCTAGTGGTTTAAGTAAATCTACGAGCTAAAATAGAATCTATTTCACTTTTAATGGCTTCTTTCCATTAAGACATTCCGAGGAAGTTACCGCTTTTCAATAAGAAGTAGGTCCAGTTTCTATCATAAAAGAAACAAATCGGGTCCAAATGATTTATCAGTTCTTGCCCTTTTGCTTCTTCTAGGTTCTACCTCTTCTTCCTTGGGTTGATCTTGTCTCTCATCTTGGAGATCATAATCATCTCGTTGCCTCTGATCTTGGACAACTTTGTCATTTGTTCTAGATGATTTTCCAATTTCCTTCATTAACAAGGAAATATATTTTCAAAGAAGGAAGCACTTCTTTATTACATTATGGTATCCTTGTGTATATCACATACACAAAGAAACCATAAGTACTACTGTTATGAGCATATACTAAGAATATGCAATTCACAGTTTCAGGTCAAATCTTTTGAATCTTAGGGTTCAGGTTGGATATCTTAGCTAGATATCCCCCTAACTTTGGTAATTACTATTATAATATAGTCTTCTTTTCAATCCATAGTTTATAAGACTATCTTATTTCTTTACAAGGATTTTATATAAAAGATGATTAGCCAATAGAATCGCTTTCCCCCCATATGTCCATGGCTTAAACCAGGACTTAAGACATGCATTAACCATATCTTCTAATGCTGGATTCTTTTCTTACAAAAATTCTGCTTGTTGAATTATCAACCAAAATTGTGTCTTATCTAAGTTTAGCACATAAATTTTAGAAATGTGAAAATACATATCACCCTAACGAGTGACTTCAAACCACCTTGTTCAATGATAAGTTGATTCTCAACTAATTTATATAGAACAATCTTGTCTATATCTTTATTCTTAAGTAAGTATAAATAGCAATATTTTGTACCACCATCAACACATATGATGAAGTACTCGCTATTTCTGTTTAACCAAGAGAAAAGACAATATTGTCAATTTGGCTTCAACACAAGTTTTAATTCTGTAATACATGTCAATACAAAAAAGGGTATCCAATTTGGTTTAATTAGACAACATATTGAGTTAAAAATTAAAACATGTTCCAGAGTCAACCATGGTCATACATTTAACATCAAATAAGCTGAATTCAATAACTCATTTTAATGAAATGACCATTAGGAAATACATTCAGCTTAATCATTTTCAAATTATGTTATTCGTTAACTCAATTTTTTTATTTGATTCAAATACAAGATGAAAGCCAAATTTCATTAAGTAACCATCCGGACACAAGATTCCAATGAATCTTCGACACGTACAACGCGTTGGTTAACTTAAACTCTTTTTCAGATGTAAATCACATCTCCTGTTCCCTGATATAGCAATTGGAGAGTTACCCAAATTTCGTTCCCTTCAATCAACGTTACTGCATTAAAAGATTAATCAAACTCTATCACCATAAACATTGGACATGATATCCAGAATTTTAATCAACCATTATCTAAGGTCGAATTCCCTAATGGCCTCAGTTTTCATGTCATTCAGACCATATAACGCATAGTTATGGCACATAAGGTTTCTGAATGCTTTAAAGCGTCTACCGTACACGTAACTAGAGTATCAGTCTCCCTTTTAACAAGTTCAAAAGCAGATCCTTTAGATATCACTCGTGACATTCCAAATATTTTGTTAATAAGAGATCTCATGATTAGTTTGAAACTAATTTTGGTACTATTAACAACATGCTTAATTACAAAGGTTTCTTAACAAAACAATTTTAATTCGTCTTTTGTTTAAAACAATGATGTTTTGTAAGATCCGTTATACAAAAAAAAAACCCCCATATTTTTTTTTTTGTTTTTAAAAAAAAAAGAAGGTCTTTTTCGATTAAAACAATTAAATAATATCACCTATTACATAATATTTTAACAAAGCACATATGTAATATGATGTTGTCAATTTCCATTAAAAGATCTTTAATAGATCAATTTTCCTGGTCTATTTCTATACCAAAACTCAACAAGGTTTCAGTAGATCCATTCATCTAAAGAAACTTAACAAGGTTTCTATAGATATACTTTTAAACTTTAAAATTTCAAGAATTATATCTAGTTAATAACTAAACTCGATCCGGTTTAAAATAAACTAGACAAGTCAAACAAACACTTCCACTAATTTAGTAAAATGATGTATATAATTTGATATTTAATAATAACTTGTATAATTATCAATATCTTGTTTCAAATAAACTCTTCTTGATTTCATTAAACATGTTACAGTTATCTAATAAAATAACAACTTATGTTTTAAGAGATTTGTTTCAAAGAAATACACTTGGTTACAATGAATCTAAATTCTACATGATTTGCAACCATGTCACTAACTGGCGCACCAATTACATTTACAAGATTCATTAGGGTTACACTCATGTTACCATTAGTAAACTTGTCAATATAAAACAGTTAAGAACTGTTAAAATAATTTGGTATCTAATAAACTCGACTTGGTTTATTTAAACTTGTACCAAATCCGATTCAAAGAAAACTTAAATTGGTTTCAATGAATCAAATAGATCAGTTTAATAGAAACTCAATCTTGGTTTCAAAATAAACTGATTTGAACACCTAAAAGATCACACACAAACAATTAAATAAACTGTTATAAACCGGTAACCAAGAAATTCAATCCTGATTTCTATAACCTTGTACCGGATATGCTTCAAAGAAACTCAATCTTGGTTTCAATGAATCAACTAGATCAGTTTAATAGAAACTCAATCTTGGTTTCAAAATAAACTGATCTGAACAACTGCTTTTAAAAATCATTATAGATCTGTTATTCCAAATTTGTAAATTAAAATTCTGTTTAATTAAAACTGATTTCCAAAGAAACTCAACCTTGTTTCGATAGAAAACAGTTTATAAATATAAATTCTGTTAATAATAATTAATCCGATTTAACAAAAGTGTTTTTAATTATGTTACACATAATCTGTTTTAAGACTGTTAGGAAACTGTTACACTTTTATTAATAAAATCAAATTATAATACAATAAATTAAATTAACAGAAAATGTAACACCCCCTTAATTGACATATAGCAGCGAAAGCTAAATTAGGGTATTACTTCATGAATCAACAGTCATAATTATAGAAAACGACTCAAAAGAGACGTTTTTGGAAAATTTAGTTATCATTCAATATTATTTCAGAGTTTTACAAAAGGAGGTCCCAAAATACATATGAAAACATAAAGTTTGAATGATAACAAGTTTGGACGTCCTCAAGTCCAATGCCACTCCGTTCCATAGGTTGCTCGATTACCTGAGATGAAATGCCTAAAAAGGTCAACTCAAAGTTTTGAGTGAAATTCACGAGGTTTGAAATGTCATAGTAGAATACAAGTTAATCATAAGTGGTAATAATTGTACAATTACAATTATCAAGAAAACAGTATTATTGCCCTAAGCTAATGACACCAACAACGTTAACATAGAAATCACCTCATTGACATATTGAGGAACAAAATGTCCTCAATTGGAAAAGGTAACTTGCCAAATTACCCGTCGATTATTCTTCTCCAAATATAAAGCTTTGATTACCTCATGTACATGTATACACAAACGGGATTCGTCAATCCCAATAGATCTATCCACAATATTCGCGTTCACTCACAAGTGATTAATGGTTCATGATTAAATGATATTGGCAGTAGAGGTGAAGGCAAACTTAGGCAATAATATATCAGGATAGCATACAGTTGTAAAACACTTGTATTCATGGTTTATAGCATGTATCTCCCCACGGGATTTAGAAAACATGTAAAGGTGGGACTATGAACTCACCTTATCAAGGTAGTTGATTGATTTGAAATTTAATTCAAATGAGAGTAAACAGCCTCGTCACGCAACCTGGGGGTAATATGTCAAGTCTTAGTTCGATTGTTGATATTACCAACTTTATTTCATAAAGTTTAACGGTTTTTGGTTTGATAACTTGTGAAAATATCGTATCACTGTTCGGGCTATCATAATCCAGAGGTCATGTAGTAAACGTTTGAGGAGCTAGGACACTTTAAATCGTAAATCCAGCAACTCGTCAAAACGTCTACTCAAATGAAACCCCTCACATGAAACTCCCTAGTAACGTGATACGTTATAGATTAAATGATAAGGTTTTATCTTTTTAAGTTTCTTCAAAAGCTAGCGGATGATAAATTATGTTAAATATATAACATAATTGATTTTATAGTGTTTCGATCGATGAATGATAACGACAAATGTGTCGGGTTTTAATAAAATCGAGTCTTATAATATTTAAATATATTTTTATAATTAATATAAAAATATTACATATTATACCTTTAAGAATATGAAAATGAGAATATATACCCTGGATATATATATTTACAAAATCAACCCTTTAATTATACGTTTAAAACATTAAACCTTTAACTTTAAAGTATGACAAAACAACCCCTGAAGTTTAACTTTAGGATAATTACATTTTCAGCCCCTCTAGTTATATGTTTTAAGAATTTACAATATATACCCCTTTGCATGAAACCATTTGCGAATTAAGTCCAAAAACCATAATATTGATATTTTTGAAATCCAAAACAGGTTCGTTTGGTTTAAAATGATTAACCCGATAGGTTTAAGGCTTTAGGATTAGTTTTCAAGCTTATAGAAATGATAAATGAGCTTATTGAAATAGCTTATTATAACAGCTTATGGCTTATAGCATGTTAGATACACGAAAAGAGATTTTTAGGGTTTTTAGAGTTCGTTTGGTTTAGGAAAACCAAATGAGTAAGCTTTAGGGTTTAAGGGCTGATTTCATAAGATCATAAGGATGTATAGGAGCTGAT